>QKQZ01000884.1:0-19112 GCA_003595255.1 Solenopsis fugax | reverse complement strand
GGAATCTCGTTAATCCATTCATGCGCGTCACTAATTAGATGACGAGGCATTTGGCTACCTTAAAAGAGACTTATGTTTTTATATTACCGTGGTAATGTTAGCCCCCTAATTAGCGTAACCTGGCAACGTATTTGAGACAAGCATATGACTACACGCATGATCAACCATAGATCTTTTTTGCAAGCACGAAGTGTGAGGACGCGCCCGTCGTCGTCTGCCGCCTTTTCTCTCGCTCGGCGAGTGAAAGAGATCTCGAACGAGCGAGCTGGCGAGAAATCGAAACGATCGCTCCTCTCTCCATTGTCGGTTTCTGCCGCCGGCGCAGTGCAAACCGTTCGGCAACACTCAGTTTATAAAATTTAATCGCCATTCATTTTGAGAAGCTCCGTGGAGTGTCTACCCGTCGGCGTGTGTTCAAGCAATTTTGTTCGTGTTTTCATTTTTCAAATAATAGCAGCTCGCGTAAAGCAGCTCTGCCCTGACGTGAGATCGACGAGGCGATGCTTCAGACCTCGAGGAACGATTGTCCGTGTTTACGGAAAATTTCGCTACGGCGTACAAGTAAGCGGGAAGAGAGATCGTCCGCCGCTTGGCAGAGATCACCTTCCGCCACTAGTCTCCGTGGAGTTGATGTTCAGTAAGCGCGACGATCCAGCCGAGCACGTTCGTCGTAGAACGAGGGAGGACCGCGCGACCAACACTCTCGTAGTGCTCGCCACATAAGAGCCATTCGGTCTTTCGACACCGACTCGTAGCAATGCTGTGTTTGAAAGTTTCGTTGTACCTGAAAAAGAAAAAAAAAGAGAGACACAAAGTCTCGTCGTGGTGGCGCGCAATGGCGTAGCGAACGATTCGCCGAGTCGCATCGTAAGATGCGACGCGACAACCATTCGAAACGGTCCGTGTTTCAAAGTGGCCGACGTGTAGTCACACGCGGAACACGATCGAGCGAACCGTTCCGAGCCGCACGGGCTCGCCGAGAGCGTAGCACCTCTTATAGTACCCAACCGGCCGGCCGGGCGGTCGGCGACGCACGGCTGTTAGCACGGCGGTATACGGGCCTCGGAGCCGATACGACGTGTCCCGCGGGACTTAGCCGCTGGATCGCACGTTACGACCGTATACCGTGTTACTCTTCGACACCTCAATTACAAGCGCATAGCGCGTTTCGCATCCTCCGCCCTACGTACGGAGAGCCAGAGACGCGTGGAACGCGTCCGAGTCGCTCGTCTCGCCGAGCGCACCACACCTCTTATAGTACCCAACCGGCCGGCCGGGCGGTCGGCGACGCACGGCTATTAGCACGGCGGTATACGGGGCTCGGAGTCGATACGACGGGACTTAGCCGCTGGATCGCACGTTACGACCGTCCTACGAGTGNCCGTATACCGTGTTACTCTTCGACACCTCAATTACAAGCGCATAGCGCGTTTCGCATCCTCCGCCCTACGTACGGAGAGCCAGAGACGCGTGGAACGCGTCCGAGTCGCTCGTCTCGCCGAGCGCACCACACCTCTTATAGTACCCAACCGGCCGGCCGGGCGGTCGGCGACGCACGGCTATTAGCACGGCGGTATATGGGGCTCGGCGTCGATAACACGTGTACCGCGGGACTTTGCCGCTGGACGTAATACAGACATCCCTCATAACCACCTGGGACAACAAACCACCCCCACCCCCGACTTCCCCCCTCTCTCTAGCGACGTGTTTTTTCGTGCCGATCGTGCGTAAATCGGCGATCTGCGTGTTGCTTCGCGCTATGTCATCCCTGGATGTAGGAACGAAAAATTCAACGCGGTAGTTCTTGCCGCGCTATGGCTTTTGTATACCTCGTCCTCCCGCGCGCCACTCGGCCGCGGTCTGCCTCGCGCTCGCGGGACACGCGCGTAAGACCCGATGCAAATTCCTTAATGTATTTGGTGTTAGTTTATAGTATGAGAGAAAGAAATTAGATAGCTAATCAAATTTACGCAGTTGTTCTATCTTTTTCTCCATTATGATTTAAATTGATGGAAATTATCAGATAGATTGCGTCGTTAACTATTTGTATATATTTTATATATTGGGATGGATAGGAAAAAGGAAAAAAATTTTACGCGCCAGACGTAACACATAATTTTTTGCATGCGTATATTTAAGAAACATATGTTTTGTATTTTGAATATTCGTGTGCTATCCTTAGTACAAATTTTTCTCAGAATTTTTCATATTATTTTTCAGAATTTGTGTATAATTTTATAACTTTTTCAGTTTTTTTATACAAATTGAAATACTTTTTGAAAATATTAAGAAAGTCTACATCTTTTCTCAGAATTTTTCATACATGTTTATTTTGAAATATTTTAAGATATCTAAGATTTTTTCTATAACTTTTGATGTAATGTATAAAATCTAAAAAAAAAATTAAAAATAGTTTTTTGAAGGTACTTGAAAGTTACTCTTATCTTTCACGTGTATAAAAAGTTCTAAAAAAAATGTAAACTCTCCAAGTATTTTCGAGTGTTTTTGAAAAATATTTCAATTTATATATTTTACCGATTCTCTATTATGTTTCACTTGTTTGATAGTTCGATGTACGACTTATTAGTCTATTCGTCTTGTATATTTTATATCTTTGGCCGTTCTGAGAGCGCGCTATCGTATTATTACATCCTTATACATAATGAAAGATAAAGCTAGAATAATGTGATAGCGCTTATCGCACGTTCCCCGAACACAGCTCTTATACCCTGTATACATATTAGCCACTTAATAATGCCATAGTTTTAATTTATAAATTTCGAACATGCCTTATTTATACAACTATTTAAAGAGGCGTGTATAAGTGTGAAATTATATAATACAGTTTCTCCGTTCAAAGTTATATTATTAGGATAAAAACTAAGATTGAAGAAAAATCTTAGGATAAATGCTTGATTTTAATCATTTTAAAAGAGGAAGCTGATAATATTTTGCTTTACAATTTTATGCACATTAAAAATAAATATTATTACATAAAACACACACATCTCTTTCATACATATCTGCACGCAAACTACATTCAAATTGCAAGAAAGTGTATCGTATGTACAGAGCGCACATGTAGGTATGCGCATAGTTGTGTAAAGGCTATGTAAAGTACGTATATATCTACCGTATACATTTTTATACATCTATGTACATGTTTCCACACACAGCCATTTTATATTCTATTTAGCGACTGATGTCGCCTGCTCGATAAAATGATAATTTCACTATTGTTATTTAGTTAATATATTTATCTTTATTCGATATTTATTAATACTCTCGTTAAACTCTTTCTTCGTTTAATAACATCCATGTTTTCCATAATATTTATAACACGCATATATACATCTTTTTATATTTTAAAATATATTTTATTTTTTACTGTTTAGAGTGAAGAAAAAATAGATAAGAGAGTATTAAATATCCATGATCAAGAATAATAGTTTCAGGTCCTGCATTTCCCTAACTGAAAAAAAAACAGCATTTTATTACATACTAATTCTTTAATTTTTTATTCGACTGTGATTGACGATTAAATGCTACAAGATTTTATGTTAAACGCGTTTGAATGAACTGTAATTTGTTGTAAACTGCCATCGAGATCTTCAAGGAAAATCAGAACATCGTCATTACAAAATATTTGAAGGAAATTCTAGATGTGAAAATAAAGTCTGATTTTCAAAGTATTTCGTATTGGTCCCATTTCTAAAACTCTTATAATAATACTCTATATAAAAGCTGTAGTTTATTAATCATTAAACTTATATATAGATAGGCGCTCCTGTTGGAGACACAAAAATAGCGAATAGACAATAATGAATCAGTTCTCTCTTTGTCCGATTGGATGATTGCTTTGAAGAGAAAAAGCGATCACCTTCCATGCTCTTAGAAAAAAAAAAATGCGTTTTTCTCTCATGTTTGTTTCACCTAATCTTGCATCGTCTCCATCTAGCGCATTGTGTGACGAAAATATATTTGACATATTTCGATTCTTCAATATTGTCAATATTGTCGTATATAAATGTGTGCAACCAATCTACATAAATCTATACTATATTAAGTTTAGCTTATTCTTCGGCACAAGACCTCTGATCATTGCAGATACATTGAATAATCTGGATTTCGTCAAATCCTGAATAAAGAACTTTTTGTATGCTTGCCGTAAATTATTCGTCATTATATCTTTTACGCTTGATATTTTGCAAATAAGACGGACATTTTTTTGCTGTCTTTATATATTTTACATAGAATATTATCTATGAGGAGTTATTGACGTCTTACAAAAAAAAATTGCATCAATTTGGCATTTCTATCGCGGATTAAAAATGGTATAAAAGATACACGTGTAATCTTAAGTACGCTATTGTATAAAAAAAAGAGCTTGTAATTAGAACAACTTCAGTTCTCTCTTTCGATTAAAAGCGAAACTGTAAGCTTAATGTATTGGTTGTATAATTCCAACTAAACGGAATTTTCATTTTCATACGCAAATATCCGCGTACAATTGCACTTTTCTTCGTCTTAGTTTATAGTAGTTTTGAGATAGTTCAATTCGGCGGATGTAGCAACCACGATGTTGGCTCCTCCTGCTTCTTCTTGTCTTGTTTCCTTCTTTGACCACGGTATCTTGTACGATTGGGGCTCCAATCGATGCCGTCCGTTTTTCGCGTTCTGATCGATGTCGATAGCGCGTTACTAACTCGATCCGTCTGTATGATCGGTTGTTGTCCCTCGTAAGCACTTGCAAAAGTATAATGTGGATGGTAGTACTGTTTTAGACTCGACTCGTCTCGAAAATTTTGCATCGCGCACCATACGTGGCACAATAAACATGGAAATCTAGACAGCCAATATTCTGTAAATTTGTTAGGAATCTCGCCGAGACTTTCCTGTGCCTTCGGGCTTAGTTCTCTGTAATGATGTTTCTAGAAAAAAAAACGTGCCAATATTAATGATAAGTCGGTATGAAAAACAATTAAGTAACGCTAAAACTGTCATATTTTTATTATAAAAATATGTTATTAAATAAAAATATAATCTTATTTGCAAAACTTTCATATGTATATATAAAGTTTATATAAATGTTAATATTAAACACATTTCCAAATTTTGTTTACTTTGTACGTACTATATATCCGATACATCCTTAAACACACAATTAAATGAAAGCTTTGCTTGTCAACCTACTAACAGTCTCACTAACCTTGTTCCGTAAAGCCCTAAGTAAATCTCTTACGCTCATGCCTTGGTAACTTCTGTATTTGCGCAAATCTGTTGCAACTTCAAGATCTATGTACAATCTCCAATCGCTCCCTGTTACACGCTCGCCACAAGTTTCCAACGCTATTAAGGCTGGACTGTCGGACTGATCCTTTTCCACCCGGTCGCTGATATCCTGTCGCATAAATTACAATAACACAATAGACAAAACGACGGAGAGATTCATGAAACTTCTCACTTCTGATACATAATAGACGTCACGAGTCATCAATCTTAAATTTTACCAGATATAACTTGAAAACATCATTGTTGTATTCCTATTTATCTTTTTCGCAAAAACGCTAATAAAAAATGAATTATGGAAATAGTAAATTTTATTCTATACCTGAAAAAATCCCAGAATCTCTGCTAAATTCCAAAAGATTGGATAATTACATATTGCTGAAGCTGGTGGCCTCCTGGCAGGATTACTACATATCATTGCTTTAATAAGCAACAATGCCAATTCTCTATCATATGAAGATATTTCCTGGAGAGCTGTTAGATTGCTCTCGCCACCTACAATGGAAACAGAACGGACCAAGTAGGTAGATGACGATTACAATCTTATTTCGAAGATGAGAAGAATAAACCAATACAATACGCATGTAACAAATGATTGTTCTAATATAATTGTCATCGGCAGTTGATGTTATTTCATAATTGTGTAATTGAACAAATGCACATTCAATTACAATATAATCTGTAGAATTATTGCCATCTCTCTTTGTTGCATAGTTATTACAATATATTCTCTCGATTTGATTCATAAAACATATCGAACGGTTTGTATATAAAAGAAATAACATGGATGGAACCCAAGACAAAATACATTTGAAAATTTTGCTTTTGATTACTACTTACAGAGAATATTAGCTTGTCTCCGTAATGGATCACCAAAAGGATGCTTGCCACTGGAAAGAACATAGTAGAAAACGCAGCCAAGCGAAAAAATGTCAACCGCGCACGTCGTCCTTTCTCCATTCAACATCTCTGGCGCGATCCAGCCATCAGTTCCAGTGACACCGGATCTCCGCGAAAATGATACGCGACCGAGTTGGAGTTTTTTACACAACCCAAAATCTGATATCATGGCGCGTACCTCTCCACGAGGTCCAGGCACAGAGAGCAAGACATTGTGAGGCTTAATGTCCCTATGAACTACATACATCAAGATTTTATATAATAAATTTTAATTAAAATTTTCAATAAATTCTTTCCAAAAAAAATCCAAACAAGATATAGTAGATACGGATTTTTAAAACATGTCTTAAAGTTAATATTTTTTTTAACAAATTCATCAATCAATTTGGAATCAATTAAAAAAAAAGAAAAACGCATTGAGGAATCCATCATTTATATTAGATTATAAACAAATTATCTTTCGCTTAAATTATAAACAATTGAAAATAAAAATCAGTTGATACGTTTCTTAGACTCACCAATATCCAAAAAATGAAGATGTGCTAATCCAGACGTAGCCTGATGCAAAATATTTTTCACCGATATCTTTTCCCTGTCGTATTTGCCCGCCACGTAATCTTGCAAAGTGGCTTCCGCTAGTTCCAACGCAATATATCTGAACATACGATCTTGTTCGGTACAAAAGTATCTGACTACATTTGCATGCGCGTCTGATTCTCTTAAGAGGGCTACCTCCCGATCCGCGAACGTAAAACAATCCGGCAACAACCGCTTCACAGCTACAGCACGACCATCAAATTCACCTCTGAACAAAAAAATAATATTAGAGGAAGACATTCTTTTCGGATATAAACAAAACTAAAATTTAAAGTTATCAGTATCTATAGATGCGTATTCAGTTAATATACATACATATACTTAGTTTACTACAGAAATAAAAAGCTATTCTATAAACTTGAAGTAAAATTAAATTACATACTTGACTTACTACAACATCTGTAAATTATACATATATACGTATTAGAACACTATATATTATATCACATACTTGTAGACGAATGTTCCTTCGCATCCTTTGCCAAGAACCTGTTCCGTGTCAAATGTAATTTTTCCAACTTTAACCAAACCATCCCCAATTTCTTCCGGCATAACAACTGAATTGCCCGATTTACCAGAATAATTCATACGACTGCTTTCGCGTGAAACCTTAACAATCAATTTATCTCAATTCATATTGAATGTTACAACTTATTGTTATGTCTTTTTTACGCCTATGTGAGTGACTTACCTGGGATAATTGCTGGGGTTGCTCCTTACATTGCTTATATATGTACCAAACTACAATCGTGCCAATTGTCAACATAATTGGGATCATGATTAGTTTATCTATGTTTTCCTGTTGACTGAGCCACATTTTGCTCGCACTATAAATTTTTGATATAATTCTCTGCCAATTTTGATTGTTTTCCGACTGTACGGTATCATTTGATAAATCCGACTGCACGGCGACAGATAATTTGGTCCCAGTGACATTCAACATCGAAGCCTCCAAGATTATTGGATCGGACCGCCCAGTTATTTGAAGGAGTTGATTTTGCGGTTTGTATTCCGCGGGCATCTTGTAATGGCCTAAATTACAAAAGATACAAAAAATATCAAATTTGTACAATATACAATATACGATATAACCATAATTTGTGTACATTACCTAACATAATAACATTTTCAGTACGCTTGCTCCGATAACCGTCGTTGGCTATATCAATATTAGATATAAAAACATGATCCCCTGGCAATGGTACTATGTTATCCGTATCAAGTTGCGACGTCACCAATGGTCCCTCCAGTAATAAGTGTCCTACATTACTCGATATAGTTGTCGTATCCAAATCGACAAGCGACGGTAACGCGTAAAGACCATGTCGATGCTGTCCAACGTACAAAGTTGGGCTAAAGAAGATAAATTATTTTTTAATCGTTAAACTAATATATTAGATATATTGAAATCTATCGATATGTTCTCTGTCAAATTTTTGTGACAAGTCTTTCTCTTCTTAAACGTTTCATTCAACTTACAACAACTGAACGTCAGTCGGCTTTGTCGCGAATTTTTCCAATAACGAATCGGCAATACTTGTGAACGGAACTGTTAGCAATCCATCTTTGGTTACAATATACATGGCTATCACTGGACTTTTTAAATCCAATTTCCAAAGAATCCTGCCTAATCTTCTATCTAGGGTCACTACACGACCTGTTGAACTTGTGGTGAAATGTACCAGATCTGAAATTAAATCAAATTTCTTCGATAAGCGTGTGTGCATGTACAAATGTATGTATACATATGATATACATTTCATACATCGTAATACATACAGGGTGTTTGTTAATGGTTGGTTATACCATAAGAGTTGATTTACCGACATTTTATATATATATATAGCTATACATTATATATAAAATTATCGGTAAATCAGCTCTTATGGTAAAACCATTAACATGGGTATGGGTACAACCATTAACAAACATCCTGTATATAAGACAGTGTAATGCATATTTAATTCGTAATATTTCGACAACAATCCAACAATTCCAAAAATATGTTATCGCATTTTACGAAAATGGATAACGTACCGTAATTGTCTGTCACATCAGGTTCCATTTGCATAGCAGAGTAATCATAGAATGTTACATTCCATTTTCTATCTTTGTGCTTGCTGTCGACCATAATAATATTATACTCCGTACGACCAACAAAAATAGTATTCTGCATTTCCAGAGGACATGTATCTTTTACTTTATAAAAACTTAAAAGTTGTTCCTTTTCACCAGTCAATGGGTCAAGACTAAACCAAGTGTCAATTTTTCTACCAGTGTATAATATACCATCGCTGCTTCTACATGGACTACTGGCAACTAGCTGAGGAATAGTAAATGGCAACTTTTTCAATGCCTCCGATTCTCTACCAAAAAGATAGAGCGAACCATCTCTGGGATCTGGTAGAAATATAGGCCTAGAAATCAAAAGTATTTTCAAATACATAATGTTCCATTTAACCTTATTATTTAACAAGTGTCTCAAAATACTGCAAACAATCAGAATTTTGCACAATTTTATGAATCATGTATTGAAAATTTATCAAAGTATAACATAATAGAATGCATAAGTAACATACATTTTAGTTCCAGACAGATTGATAGGCACTTTAACCACAGGTTCTAAAACATATCAATGATATACAGATATCGTATGAAACACGAAATCTCAATTTTCTGATGTAATCCAACAAACTAATTGTTACCGTCATCTTGCTGCCATCGTATTTGCCCAGAACGTTGGTCAACACCGACGAGCAATCCTCCAAGCGTAGAGAATAAAAGGAGAGCGTCATCTTGTTCCGCTACCAGTTCGGTGTTAAAGTTCTAATAGTATCATTTGAAATTGAGTTTAAATTTAGTTTTAATCACAAGAATCCAAAGAATCTCTTTAACGAAGAAAAATGTATTACGTACATCTATCGCTTGTTGTCCCACGACGAATGCAAGCATCGTCAAGATAACAAGCGTCATTGGCCGAACTGTCATCCACTTTTGCATCATGAAGAATCTTTATGTAGCATTGATCACATGACATACGATCGCGGATGAATTTCTCCCAGCGTAAGTTGGATTCCATGTAACAGTTACGACGCATCAGTTTATGTTGCTCTGGAGCAAGATGGTTCGTAATTCTCGTAGATTATTGTCATTAACATGATTGCCATAGATCATTTCCAAGATACAATAAAGATTGTATTCTCAAGTCCGCAAATCTATACATTGGCCTCTTCATTCTTAATTAAAGACAGAGCGCAAAGTTTCGCGGACAAGATCGTCTTGTAAAAAGAAAACTTTGATTGTCAAGATCGTATCTTTACGTCGTTATATCGCAATAAATATACGTATATAGCCGAAACGATAAGATCATCATAACAAACATATTTTATTCATTGTATCACGAGTCTCTTCAGCTTCCGAGAGATTCGGTCGACAAACTCAATCTCACAAAGATGTAAGTAATGACACGCACATTTCATGAAATTTATCATATGGACACGTGTCTCATATATATGTTACGCACAACATTCATACATATGCTGCATACGCATGCCACACAATGCCACAATCAACCATCAGCCATAGCTGCGTTCAAGCAACGTCACAATGAGTTTGTTCTTTTTCCACGCTCTAGAACCCGGTTGTAACAAATTTTACAAATATTAATATTTTTTATTTTATTGAGTAAATATAATCCTTTATTTTTTCAAAAATGAGTAATTTTTGAATTTTATATTTATAATTTATAATATATAATTTAATCATAAAGTATATTCAATATTAGATCGTCAACCCTGGATAAGTTTTCATGACCACAAAAGGGTCACCAGGGACACAGCGGTAATTGAAGAGCAATGACATTATCGACTGTAGATAGAAATTTGTGATTTTTAACAAATATATATTTAACAAAATCATGAATTTAATACAAATGTTTTATAAATAAACATGCATACTTATAATGCTATAATATCATATATATTGCTACAAAATTACAATTTTTTTAAATTAGTTATCATCTCAGTAGATAATCAAACTTGGACGATAACATTAAAATTGCAGTTTTTAATAAAAATCGAGTATTATCGAGTTCTAAGTATAGATGTATGTTTACGAAATATCAGGATAATAATAAATCATTAAATTAATACTTGTCAGTTTCTTTCTTTTAATCACTTAAATCTCAATAATCACGCAAACTTCTACTGGAAAGTCACATGTCAATCTGTTTGTGTCAAGTCCGTGGTTGCTCTTTGTCCTGTGTTGACCCTTAATATTATTGTTTGACAATTGCGCATTAAATAATATAAATATTTCGATTATAATTGGTTTGTATTACATCGATAATTATATTTTTAAAACTTTAGTAAATATTTAACCTCAAATTTCATTACTTATTCGGTATCTTTGTACAAAAAACCAAGTTTAGAAAGTTGAAGTCTAAAGAGTCTGTGAAAAGAGTTAAAGAAAAGAATTAAAAAAGTTTCGTTTCGATATTTATTTCTGAAAATCTATAGCATACGTTACGCGTGCTATAAATTTTCAGCACTGTCAATGAATATTGGAATGCAAAATTACTTCAGAGGTTAGAAAATCTGTCATACTTTTGACATTTAATTGTTTTTACAGTACCGAGTGAGATTAGGTATTTTATTTTGTTTCATCTCTTCAAACCCTTTTTTACAAAAGGAGGAACTAAATGATTTTTGTATTTTTGTCTATGTTTGAAATGAACGAATGAAACATTTGTTGAGTTCAGTTTATCCATTATGTTCTTGCTATCCTTTTCTTTTTATTTTTTATATTAAAGTATAAATTAGATATTGAAACCAATAAGTGTTTTGTAACACTCTAATGACACAATATTACCATTTTAGTTAAACATGAAACTTTGAACTTTCCTGGAAAAGTGTGAATTGATCAGTTAGATGACATGATATAGAAAGCAAAAAATATTTCAATAACAGTGAATAAATAAACGAGTCAATAATGAATCACTCGCAAGATATAATTAATATGCCAGAAATAATGGAGCTTGTGAAACTTCTTCGTCAAAATGGTGATGAGATCTTAAGCGCCTCTAGCAAGCTTTCCTTGTCGACAAAACTGCTGCATAGTCTCAATGAGGCATTCTCGCTGATTATATCAGAATCCGAAGATTTGGATTCTTCGTTTCATGTGTGTAATAGCTCCAAGGTGGATATATTCCGTGATGTAAAGTTCCTACATGATTTTGTGCAGAAGACTATAGGTTTGAAAGTGACGCATTCTTCTGACATCAAAGTTACCATTGACATCTCCAAGTTTAGACATTTAAAATATTTGGAGCTGAAACAGGTATCTATCGAATTATTGAAGGGTCTACAGAGTGTCAGAGGTCAGTTGGAAAGTATTGTGTGCGCTGGTAGGAAAGGAGTATCAACAATTTATCAATTGCTAGGTAATGTTTAAATATATAAAATAATGGTTTATTGATGTATCGCTAGTTTATGGGATAGTCATTGTGCTAACATACAAATTACAGTTTCTTCTATGTATAATCGTTATATACATTTCTTTATTTATAGCTGCTTGTGGAGGTGATGCTGGAGTCGGTTTTGTATGGGCGTCCTTGAGACACTTGGTATTGCCTCATAACGCTCTCAAATGCCTGGATGAATCATTAGAATTAGCACCTTGGCTCCAAATATTGGATCTGAGTCATAATATGATAACCGATGCTAAGGAAATATCTTGTTTATCAAACTTGAGATATGTGAATCTGGGTTATAATAAATTAGAACAAGTACCTATGTTCAGCAAGACAGTGTTACATTCGTTACAAGTATTGGTGTTGAAAAACAATTATATTGACAATTTAATCGGTTGGTTATTATTGCAGTAACAATTTTCTTTTTAACATTTTATTTCCAAATAAAATGTTAAAATAATAATAAAATAATATAATCTTTTCTTGTTAACTTCTACAACAGGTCTTCAAGGTTTAGAATGTCTGACAGAATTAGACTTATCGTTTAACTGTTTAACAGAGCATTTTGTTCTCTGGCCATTGCGAAAGATGTCTACCCTATTGTGGTTATCCTTGGAAGGAAATCCTTTAGCGTATCATCCGAAACATCGTATACTGACTATAAAATATTTGCATCCGAGCTTGTCGGATAGCAAGGTATTCCCTATTATTAATAATATTAGATATATGTTGAAAGTTACCACAAAATATAATGTAGATAATATGGCACAAATTTGAGTAAATTCTCGCAGTTTGTTTTAGATCATCTGCCATTTTCTAATTCGGAAAAAATGCTAATCGCGGAAAATCGGATCTTTGAAATATCCACGAATCAATCGACATCTCTGACCAGCTCGATATCCATATACGCTGATACACATGAGTTTGATGAGGACGTATTGAATTGTCAAACGATATCGTTACCTGAGAATCTAGAAAAGAATGTAACAAGGAGTAAAAAGAAGCCAAACGTTAAAGAAGCGATTATTGATGAGATCGACCAAGAGAGAGGAGAATTTAATAAACTACCCGACGTGGTAGCATCTTCTCACTTAGGTATGACTTGTTTAATCAAATAGTACACATATTTAGAAGTATGCGAATGAAGCATTTGTGAGATTAAATCAAATCTTTGATATAGTGTAGAAATAGAATGATATATAATTCTTACGATGCTATATTATCTTATTCACTTATTCATTTTTTAAGAATCATCAAAGGATTATTTGGAAACGAAGAAACGCATCTTGGACCTACGAGAAAAATTTGGCGAGAATAATTGGTTAAGCAGTCATGCAGGAACTTTCGTACAGGACATTATGGGTCTTCATTCTGCTTCACAACTTCCAGAATCGCAAATATCTAAAATACAGACTTTGGCTGATGTTAATACAGCAATGTTTCTTCACGATACCCTGATTTACGCAATGGATAACGGAAAATCTTCTGACGAGACCGAGACACAAAAAATCGCAGAATACACGGAAGACGATAAAGAGATTCCTCAGAATGAGAATGAGGTCTTGGACAATCTTCCAAAGACATGCGCTGCTCCTATGATCGTATATGATCCTAATGAAGGTAAAAAATTTACATAAAATCTATTTAATAATATATTAACAATATAGCGCATAAGTCTGTATTTTTCATCTTAGAGGCTGGAGATTTATATATTGTTCAAAAAAGAAAGAATGAAGGTGAACTGGAGAATGTTTTCTTGGTGATAACCTCCGAGTAAGTTATTTCGCTGCACACAATTGCAATTGTATTATTAAATTCAAACGTGTCAAATCGTTAATGAGAGAAAACTACAAAGATTGCAACTTTTGTGTAAAGATAGTTTTACACTTTACTACATATTTTTTATCGTGTTATTGAAATAAATTTTTTGTCACAATATTTGTAGAGATATTAAAGAAAGAGATGCGATTACTGGAAAAATAAAATTTTGTTGGTCGACAAATTCTCTATTGTCTTGCGTCTTGGGCAGAAGTAATCCACCCACAGTTGACATTATTTTTGACACTACTAGAAAAGATAGAGAGAACAGGCGATATTTTGCGCAACCGGAAGATGCAAAGGTATTGAGAAACATTTAAATACCCAAGATTTTGTATATGGTTTATAGCATAAGTCTTTTTTAGAAAATTGTGAAAACAATTAACGAACAAATAGAGATGCGGCCAATATTGCTCAAGGTTTTCAAGTGCATGAAATGCTCGACACAATTTTCGCAGGATCCGGAATTATATATGACACTCGCTATTAAATCAATGACAGGTTTGTTTTATGATAAAATGTATTTTTTAGATGATTGCGAAAACGATAGATTTTTTTTTAAGGTACGAAACATCTCAAGTGCCCTACTTGCGACAGCAGCTTAGTCATTGAAGTAGAAACTTCATCTAATGTAGATAATCAGATTGTAAAGAATCAGCCAACAGAGAATTCAATGAGACTCAACCTGACGCATTCCGAATCGTTCTCCAGTATCGGTAAGCCTCTCAGTATAGTATCGTTGCGTTTTGTCAGCATGTCAGATTCTTTAAACAAAAGCGAATTTATAAAAATGTGCACAATCTGTACAAGATTCTTAATGCAGCATTACAAAAAAATACAACATCGCCACTTTTTGCGGCATTAAGATGTTACGACAATGCTGAATTTTAATTTATTTAGTTCTCGAGAATTTCAATTTCAGCGAGATAATTGGAAAGTCAAAGTAAAGGAGATTTAAGTTGTTCTAGGAAGAATAATATTGAAAAATGTTACAACTTTTCGTTTGGAAAATAAAGCTGCAAGCGTAAACGATTGAATTTTATAATCGCTTTTGAAATTAATTACGAATCACTAGTATATAGTTTGTGCAAAACAATTAATCGTTTTGAAGTTGACCTGATATAATTATTTAACTTCATTTAAAAGAAATAATTAAATCCCTCTTAGCCAATTAATCGATTAAATAATAACGAGTGTATTCTGATAATAGTTGATGTATATATTAATATGTACATTATATATGTATTGACCAACGCGTGTGCACGCGTTTGTACGTTTTTATTACGTTTATGGGTACTATAACATACTAATACCGGTGCAGGTGGAATGGAGGGTGGAGCTAAATCCGTCACCACTTCTCTGGTGCACTCCGACTCTCACACCCAAGCTCAAGTCTGCTGTAAGCTTCAGCCACAATAATTTTTTTTTACAGCATTTTCTTATTTCTTTCTCTCTCTTTTCCTCTCTGTTCTTTCTGTTTTTCGTCTTTTCTCCTTTTCTTTTTTTTTCTCTCTTTACGTTTCCCGTCATCCATTCAGCCACCGAAAATTGATAATTTCTGTTTTCATTTTTTTTTTCTTTTTAATATCTGAAAACGGAATTTCAATCTTAAGAAAGAAAACCCTCGACGGCTGATAGTTTTAAATTTTTCTTTGCACATTTTTGGGTATTTATATATCTTACTATTAGTAATACTTTCTTTAATCCTTTTCTCTTCTGTGCTATATAGAAGTACCTATAATTTACAATTTATCTTTCCGTAATCGCAATGTGATGCATTTGTAAAAGAAATTACGTTCAAGATTTTCTTTGAGTCTTCATTTTTCTCTTTCCTTTCTCAATTTTCAGATATAACAAAATATTATATTTCTTTTTCTGAATTGATATTGTCATCATCATCAGGTTCAGCGACGAGTTTAGAAGAATCGAGGGAGTCAACACCGTCAATAAATGTCTTGACGAAGAAATATGAGAGTGACATAGAAATACTCAGTAATCCAAGTCAGAGCAGCATTGAAGTTTTAGATGAAACACTAAAGTTAGTTTGCTGCTTGTTTTACTACAGTTTAGAATGGTGATACTTGTAAATTATGATACTTAACGTCCTGTATGCGAGTCAGCTGTTACACAAACACATTAGAAACGAGTTGTATAAAACTACTTTATTAATGGAATTTTATACCGAGAGAGAATAGACAGACATAATCTCATCAAGATTGTTTATCTTATTATTTACTGGTATTTCAACCATAATATCTCTTGATGCAGGACAAATGTCACACCAAGTCGAAAACGTTCAACGGAGGAAAAGCGTACCGCAATCGCTCCTTCCTTAATAACAATACCAGATGCAACGCCAGTCATGACAGGCCTGACGGAAAGTAGCTCTTCAGGTTTGTATTTTTTATCTTCTTTTGTAAATAATTATGTATAATTAATAAGTTAATAATTTGTCATATTTGATTAATTTCATCATAACTCGCGTGTTTTTTTTCACGGAAATTAAACTTGATTATCTGTGAAAGAAAAAAATATGTGCTAAGGAATTTTATAATATGTTACAATCACTTTGTTGGTACAGCTTATAACTCTTTTTTATAAAATTACTGCATGTTGAAAGTCTTAATTAACTTACTTTAATGGCATATAAAGTTAATTTTATTTATACAGGCTCATTGACAGACAGCATATGCACAGCGTATGAGAATAAAATGGTTAAATCGAACATTGCAAAATCTCATAGCAGTGATGGCGAAAAAGAAACTGCGTTTGCTCCTATGACGAATTTAACATCGATGTTAGGAGGTAAAGTTAAACAATTTGATAATCCCATATTATTCCGGTATTTGCTATTGTTCGACGCTATTAAAAGCGCTTTAGTTGAATGAGCAAACATATTGCTTGAAGCATCAGTTTTATTTTGACTGATGTGGTTTAAATTACGTTTACCATATTATCAATTATATTTATCAGATATTACGTTGTAATGTTTAATAGTAATATCTTTATAGTATTTGTATCTCTCTTTGCATGTCATTTTCAGACTTGCTACAAAGCATCAAGATTGGCAACAAAACCTTGAAGGGTGAAGAGGCGTCAAACTTGTTTGGCAGTAACGTACAATATTCGTATACTGATTTTAGCAGTGTAGATCACAGAATCAAACTGCATATCATTCTAAACGTATTCGAGCAGGAAAACGAAGAGCTCGTGCTTCTTCTCAAGGTCATTCTAGTTTAAAATATAATCCATTAATTTAATTGATTATATATGGCAACCGCAAATCTAAATTAAGTAGAATCATAGAATTGACGTACCATCTTTTTATCTGTTTTTTCACCGTCTTTCTTATCTGTATAGGCAGAGATTTTGATGCATTCTATGCAAGAGACATTTTCGGGATGTTTAGTATTGTCTACGTCCAAGGTTTACCTCCTCAGAATCGACGGTCCAGAAGGGTAAGCTCCTATTTTAGCATAAATTTTAATGTTCAAAGACATTAAAGTTTTTAAGGAAATTAACTAGTCTCGTAACGGCTAATGTTGCACATTTACAACATTCATTTTTCATGCTATTTTTTTTAAGATGTTAAGATTATCAATAAATTCCATTCTATACAATTTAGTTACATTTAAAAATTGAAAATAAAAGTGTGCAGTATAGCAATTGATTACTAAAATATAGTGCTTCTTATGGTTGCGTTCGAAAATTCTATTCATCGCGTAGAGTAACTTTGAGTGACCAATCAAAATGAAAAAATCTTAATATTTCTTCGTCCTAATTGGTCACTCAAAATTACTCTAACCGACGAGTATGTACATATGTAACATACGTTTGAACGCAGCCTATCAGGGTTGGGAAAGTTATTTTGTAAAAATAACTAGTTACAGTTACAGTTTCTTTCTTCCAAAAAATAACTAGTTACCGTTATAAGTTACTGACTTTAAAAAATAACTCATTATAGTTACAGTTATTCAAAAGTAACAAGAAGTTACTTTTCATTTACTTTTCTGTTTTTTCTTGTAATATTTTAAAGCATTGATAATTTAAATACTAGACTTTTACATTTTTAACTACTCAATTATTTTATTTATATTGGAACGTGGTGTCAAAGGGTATAGCGTAATAAGGAGAGTGATTTTTGTCCCCGCGCGTAATCAATCGTTTTATAAAGCAAAGTATCCACCCAGATAAAAGGAAATTTTGTGCCAAGTTTTATTTCAAAAGACCCCCATAATTTAAAGATATCACAAGAAATGTGATTTTTCATTAATATTTTTTTTACAATAAAATATTAAATACAGCTCCTCAGATTTAAATCAAAACAATAATAGTAAAAGGGCTATAGGAGCAAGCCGGGTCGTCGTGCTAATATAAACAGTGTTTCAACTTGAAATCATTTAATTTTCTAAGCAAAACATTACAAATATCCAAACGTTTCGACCGTAAATGCGGTTATCTTCAGTGAATTACATATAAATAATTAGTAATGTAGATCATTGTCGCTCNATTGTCGCTCGCATGAAACACAGATTACACCGGTTTACTGTAAGACGATGTGTTATACTTGCATGCGTTATACATTTTCGTGCAGAATTCTCCAAGAAACCCGTTCATTTGTGTCATACGCCGAAGTCTTAACAAAGTCTAGTAGGCGGCCAAAGTATCTCCGTCCGATGACTGACAGGGACGAGATACTTTGGCCGCCTACTAGACTTTGTTAAGACTTCGGCGTATGACACAAATGAACGGGTTTCTTGGAGAATTCTGCACGAAAATGTATAACGCATGCAAGTATAACACATTGTCTTACAGTAAACCGGTGTAATCTGCGTTTCATGCGAGCGACAATGATCTACANTTACTAATTATTTATATGTAATTCACTGAAGATAACCGCATTTACGGTCGAAACGTTTGGATATTTGTAATGTTTTGCTTAGAAAATTAAATGATTTCGTGTTGAAACACTGTTTAGGGGAGACCAGAGCTATTCGTTGCAGTTTTTTTTCTTTTGCGTTTCCTGAGTCCTGTATTC
>QKQZ01000875.1:0-14898 GCA_003595255.1 Solenopsis fugax | reverse complement strand
ATATACACAATTTTCCAACTTATCATGCTCGGTTAATTGACCTTATATTTGTTATTATTATTTCTATCATTTAATATCCTTTCCGTGTTAGATTCCTGTGCGTCGTCTATATCCATATGCGATAACGTTTGATCGGCATCCGCGGAAACGTCGCGGATCCCACGCTTCACGGCGCAGTGCGAATAACGGTGTCACTTCTCACAAACGTGAGCGATTTGCGGACATCGTGCGCGATCAAATATCAGTGAATGTTACCGAGAGTGAGTGACTCCACGAGAAGAATGGCGGTGAGACATTACGCGCATCAGTACACGATGCGGTTAACGGACGAGAAAATCACCGATGGAAATGTCAGCAGTGAGAACAGCGACGCGGAGGATTACTATCCGCTGATCCACCACAGCACAAACGGCGCGACGGTTAACGCGAATGCACGTAAGCGAGCGAAAGAAGTTGGCTGGAATGAGACGGTAAGATTACTTCCTTCCTTCCTAACGTTTTCTTCTCGCTTTTTATAGCGCGAACATTTTTAGGTCCGAAAAACCCGTATTATCCCGCGAAAGGTTCTTAAGTACTTATTATATTTGCGATCGAGTTCGAGACTGACGACAAAATCATTTTTTAAATATTTTTTCTTGTTTTTACAGCATCAAGATATACAGTTAAACATTAAAGAATTAATTTTAAACCAATTTCTTAATTTAAATAACATTATTTTTCATATGTATCGAAATCTATTATTTTTATGTAAAACATATAAGAATAACCTTATCTAATCAATTTTGATTGAATTGCTTAGTTTTGTTAGTCAAGTGCTAGTTGCTAGTCAAAATAAGCAGCGTCTTAAAATCCACTTATTTAGTAAATAATAAATGAAACTTCAAGAGTTAAATTTTAATATTTTTAAACATCAAGTTAAATTGTTTTAGTTAAATTAATTATATAATAAATAAGACATATTGAGTAGGAACAATGGCGACCTAGGAATGAATAAGAAACTCGAACTGGGTATAATTTGACACTATAAATTTAACAGTGTATAATTACGAATGACAAGTCGTTATATCATTTCATATAATACATAGTATGAATTATATTTTCACACATTTTTTAATTATACATAAAGCAAATACTATAATCTGGTATTAACTGGAAACATGGCAAAGCTAAGGAAATAAAATTGTATCATAATGGCAAATGCCAAAATAATTAGAATAGCAATGATTTTCATCAATGTTTCATTAAATGTAAAAGATGAAAAATCTACTTTGATTTCGCACTTTTGACCCTTGGAGTGCTGTAATCGACATTTACAGCGTTGAGAAATTACGTCTCGCGTTATCGTGAGAATTGCAGATCTAAGAAAACATTTTCTTGCGACATTTAAAAATACGATTTAATTACTTCCGTAATCCTCTTTCCTGCTTTCTTGCTTTCTTTCGCAATTTCTTTTATAATTCTTTGCTGATTATTCTATAGATATAATACCGTACTTTGTCACACATAACTCGAAAGTGTTTTTCTTACGTAAGTTATTATAAAAATAATTAAAAATTTTGGTGTTACTTAACTTCCACATAATTAATAGTAAAGTAATTGTATCTTATATGTCCTACCTAAGCTTTGCGATTTTTTTTGTTTTTTGCTGAACCTGAAATTAAAAATCGATGGTCAGATTTAAAGAAGGAAACATTTTTAAACATTAATTTAAAATGTGGGATAATTTTAAATATTTATTTGAGCAATGAAGATTTTTAGAAGAAATACCATTTAGGTCATAATTGAGTAATAAACGTACTTAATATGGCTTAATTACATATGTTTTTCTCTTTTTCACAAAAAATATTAGAAAACTCGATAATAAAGTAATTCAATGCTATATTTATAAGTTTATTAATGTACATTGGCATGTTTTTATTGATGCATTGATATATAAGAGTATACAAAAAAATATTTTCGTCAGTAATCCATTAAATAAATAATGACTTGTCTTAACTTTTCCTTCTTAAAATCATGGCTTATGAAGTAAAATTTAGATTTGAAGTAATAAAAGTATCGAAAAAACATTACAATCGATGCGTGTGTATTATTTTCATTATTGATCTAGGCCATATATTAGTTCTATCTTACAAAGAATTTTTTCTCTTTGATTATTAGCAGGACATTAATACGAAAATATAAATTAAATACAGCGTTGCAAAATATAAATATAGAGCTGCAATAATATGAACATTAATAACCATCATTTGATAGTTATAAAATGTAATAACTTTCCTACGAAATATTATAGCATGGAAAATACAATCGAGAAAATTCCACCTTTGACTTTATTGTCAATAATAGAATACATAAATTGAGCAGTCAACAAACAAGTCATGTTGACAGCCTGTATGTACAACTATCATTATTTGTTCAATTCATCATGTAACTTAGAAACAGCAAATAGGCCATATAGGATACAGTTACTTTACTTTTTCACAAAGTGCAAGATATTACAAGAAAGAAGAAAACGTGTTTGTAAAAAAAAAATATATATATATATATAGAGAGAGAGAGAGAATGGCAATGATTATTTCTCNAGAGAGAGAGAGAGAGAGAGAGAGAGAGAGAGAGAGAGATCACGGAGATGTTTCAAGATTTATACTTTTGTGATACGAAAATTTCCCCCTGTCTGGTTCATTGCAGTTTATATAATGGGGGACCACATGATGCCGTTTGAAATCTGCTTAAGAGCTTATTCGCGGGTGGCTGATTAAAGCGCGGTATCAAAAGATTAACCACGTTCACACGTTATGAGGCGATTAAAACATCGCGGGCGATTTGGAAACCTCATTAAACGCGCCGAATCTCATGCCGTTCGGTAGGATCCGTCACCGCGCGTATTTCATTAAGAAGATAAATGACGTGTATTCATATCCACGACGTGCGTTCCTCTGCATTAGCATCGCGCGATAATGTGCCCGTTTATCGCGACACCATTACTACGCGTTATAACATCCTACGTTTTTTCTTGCAAATAAGAAATGCAAAGAGACAAGAATACAAGAAGCTAGCTTAAAAAATAGAACTAACTATTGAAGATATTCGATTCTTTTCACGTTACAATATATCGTATATATGACTTATTATCAATCGTAATTTTACTTTAATATAAACATTTACATTACACGTTGTTCATTAACAACAAACGTAATAATCTGTCTTAGTCTTTTTTTGGAGTTGTGTCATAAATATATGAAGAGAAAGGTATTTCTTATACAAAATATGTATCTATATCTATATTTAAATAAAAACTTATCTACTACAGACAGAAATAAATCATACTTTAAATTTTCTGTTTGTTTGCTTCTCACATGGCTTTTATTTCAGCCTTGGTATTGAAGATAAAATTAATTCAATTATTTATATTTGGTCAGTTTGAAGTCTGTTGGAGAGAGAGAGCAAGAGAGAGAGAGAGAGAGAGAAAGAGAGAGCACACCTGTGCAAATATCATGACAGCGAAGGTTCGCCGTAACTTATTTGCATGAGTAGCATGTCCAGTTATTAAAGTTCCATAATACAGGTACGCGTTATATGTGTGTATGACGATAAAAAATGATAACCTAGTTTCCATTATTAAAAAGTGTCAACGTTACTTTTCATAAGCAGATAAATAATTTGCTTCCGGATAACGTGGTAAAACACATGTATCACTATTTTTATCAAGAAGAGACGATCTATTTCATTACATAAGCGCTCTAATATGTTGGCAGAAATGAGAATATAACGTCATCTTCTTTTTAGATAACCAACGCAAGATCGTTTGGCACATATACAAATTGCTTAACAAAATATCCATCAAATTAAGTATACCAGGTGTTGCGTGTTTTATAAACGAGACGCGCGATTCTGCAAATTTGTATTAAATTCAGAAACTCGAGGCTAAAAATTTAAAAATACGTCGCGTAACTCCTTTCATTTGAAAGAAGATATATTCTCTTTTTATGGCATATAATGGTAAAAAAATATAACTTTTTAAAACAGTTTTACAAAAATTGGCACTAGCATTTATTTAATAAAATAATTTCACAATATTTATGAACCAACGTTTAATTAACGAATCAACCAACTTGTAAAACATAATTTTCAATTAGACAATAAATTAGACATTAAATTATTTTATTAACAGCTTTTAATTCTCATAAAATAAGGCAATCCATTCAGAGTTATTCCCAGGTCAATAATATCAGCGTTGCAATATGATGAGGCAAACTATCAAATCCTCGGTTTTATCACGGTTTTACTACAGTCAAATGGATGAAGATTTTGCCAAGTACATTTCTTTTCTTTAGGCTTCCCTCTATTGATTATACTTGAAAAAATAAAAATAAAATTAACAAAATGACGTTCAGAAAATAAAAAATTTGAAAAAATTTAAGTTATTTATGATAAAATTGTAACAATACTTTTTTTAATTTGATTTCAGGTATAATTTATGCGTTTTACAACTTCTGTATAAATTTCAAGTTGATGTCTTTCGCGGTTTTCGAAATCGTGGTAAAATCACCAAAAAAATGTAGTTTCGAGAAAATCGCATTCAAAGTTTAGGTACAATATTTAGAATACTCGTACTTATGCAGTTTAAAAAAAATTTCCTTCACTGTAGAATGCAGTCTTCAAAGTGCATTCAGCTTCAGCAGCAACCGCACAACTTCTTTTTTTTTTCTTGTCGAGCCTTCTTTGTACGACTAAGCTCCTTTTTATGCCAAGCGAACGTCAGGCGTCTGCGTTCGGTCGGTCGCGCGTCACACTGTTTTACGCTCTCCTGACCTCAATTTTGCGAATTTTTCAAAAAGACAAACGAGAAGATATTCCTAAAGGATCATAGTATCGAAATATGCACTAAATCAAATATCAATTTTTTCGAAATTTCAAACCTCTATAGTCCTCTTAATATAACAAACGTGCAATATTATATTTTGGTATATACATAGAAAAAACGATTTCTTTGGACTTAATAAATTTTATTGTAGCCAAACAAATTTATTTGGAATATTTCAAACAAACCAATGTTTGAATAAATAAGTACGACTAATAATAGTGTTATTTTCGTCAAATAATAGATGTTGTTTGAATGAAACAACATTTTTATTCAAACAAATAATATTTTGTATATGGTGTTTCAATGAAACAACTTTCAGCCAAATAAATGGGAATACTAATTCCAATTTTTCTCTGTGTACAAGACCTTGATATTATCTTTTGAAACAAATCCGATGTTTCAAATAGTGTTCTTAAATGTCGAAAAGATTCAACATAGAATTAAAATATAAATAAAAAAACAATAGTTACTTAAAAATTTTTTTTTTTATTAAGAAAAATTCTTTTTTTCTAATTAGACAATCTAGCGACGCATTAAAAATTCTTATGTTTAATTTTTAAATAATGGTTCCCATGAATAGCTGTTTGCGCTGCGCTAATACTTCTCTTAATTTTCCTGCTACTATTATGAGCATGATATGCAAAGGTTTATATTCTCATGTCAATCGTGAAATATGATCGATTCGCGGCATCATTCAAACGATCTAACGCCGCAGTGAGTTGGACCATTGAATAAATTCTAATAGCCATTATTCGCTTGACAATGTCCGCATTTGATTAGATGGACGCACGGAACGCACTAGGCAAAGAGGATATAAATCAGAAACACTCTGTCGCACGATTTGGTAATGTCGGCTCTACGTGCGATTAATTAATACAGAGTGTCGGTCGAAATTTACGTTAGAATCGGATCCCCAACATAGACAATGCTATGGGATATTGCAATGAAACAAAACTCAATATTAGAGCTGAAACTGTCTTTGAGTAAGAAAAAATTGCACTAAAACTTCCTGCAAAATTTTTAAACATTGTCTATTTTACGAAAATGGAATTCGACGACTTAGTTTTATAATATTCCGTACAAGATTGTCAGAAAAATAAATTCAATGCTTACAAAGAAACCTTTTTTCTAAAAATATATTAAAAGAAAAAGAAAAGCTGCGGAAATACGCAAAAGTTAATGAAATGAAGTATGAACAACAAAATTGTCCTGTATTTTATAAATTGCAAAATTAACAAGATAAAGTCTTTTAATTTCATCATATTATCAAACGTTTTGTCAAGTATTCGAAGTACATGCCTTCCTCAAAAGATGGCGCCACAATAATCATAATGCATTAAATTATTAAAAATCTTTTAATTTTTAATTTTTAGTTATATTTTTTATATAACTATTTCTAAATCATAAACTTTTAGCTATTTTGTAAGAAATTTTTAGATTGATATGCTTTTATTCACGCAGATTTGAAACAAAATGGTTTAAAAAAATTCTATATAAAGTTTAACTATAATTTTTCAATAAGTTTGAGTTTGGAATTTTATGTAAATAAATAAATAGCTGTATAGAAAATTATTTATAATTAGGCATTGATAATTAGACCTTCAATTATTAGCTAACATTATCTAACAAAGTAAGACAAAAGATTTTATGCATTGTTTAAGCTTGATCCGTATTAAATATTTAATATATTTTTTAAATAATTTTATGAAAAAATCAATGGTCAACAAAACGAGCAAATAAGAAATGTCATATAAATATGTTAAAATATACGATTTAGTCTCGGAAGAAGTCTCATTGAGAAAACTAAATGTTTCGACTGTACTGCCTTCATCAGCCTAAGAAAAAAGTTAACAAGTAAAAAATAAAAAGGCTGCCATAATTATGAAGAATTTAAATAATATAGACACAAGTGAAAAAAACACAAAAAAATAGGCCATAGTTATGCAAGAAATGTTCAACCCACAAAATTATAATTTTTTAATTATTATAATCAGTGGATAGTACATTTTTCTACATTAAACAAAAAAAGATCCAAGCCTAACATATGCCTATAATTAATAAAAAAACAGTTTTTATCTACATTTTAAAATCACATTAAATATTATTTTTCTTGAAACGGATTTCATCTGGGTTGGATGTTTCTTGCACAACTACGGCCAAACATTTAATAGCAAAAAACACAAGAAGATTGATAAGAGGCAAAAACCTGAAAACATTGTTATTTAAATTCTTCGCAGTTAGCAATTTGTTTTATTCTGGTTCTGTTAAAACAAAATTTTCATTATTTTTAATTCGCTCTTCCCAAAGAATAATCATGCGATACGTGCAACGGTCGTTGTTTGGAGAAAGACATCACATCATCTCGTCACGTATACTTTATATTCAAACGACCCCGAGTCCGGCAATATCATTCCGCGTTGAAGCGATGCAAAGTTAGCGGTCTACGTTCATCATCCTTACCAAATGAGATCCGCGGCACGTGGAATTCGATATCGGCGCCCCAGGAGTGAGTGCGGATGACCTGGGCGACCTCGTTAGCTCCGGAAGATCTATGGGGGATATTGGAATATCCGCACAATGCGCCAACTGATACCTGCTATGGAGACTGTGTGGGATGAATATTTTCTCTTCCATAAAAAAAGAGCGAGAGCTCTCTTTCTTTCGTCTATGAATGGTTTTATATGCGAACAAATGATATGTCTAAACTTTAATTATCAGAGAACGCTACAAAATACTGTTCTTTAAAAATATTTTCTACGTTAACTTTCGAATTAGATACAAATGATAAAAAAAATTTTATCACTTGTATCTAATTGCAAAAAGAATTTTTAGTTATTGTTAGAATAATATAAGATAATTGCCTCCTTTAATATCTTATAGCTTGATTATCATTTTCGGAGAATTTTAAAAATTATAAGTCGCTAATTGTTCACTACCATTCGCTTTTTACTTTCTTTTCTACACGAAAAAGATATTTCATTGAAATTCTAATAAAAGATATATCAAAGTTTCATTAATGGGCTTAGTGAAACGAAAGTGAGTTATAAAAGTAATTGTCAAGCATTCATTCTACAAAAATAAAATTTTAAGCTTCTTATTAGAGATCGATCTCAAATTTACGAACCTTTGTTTTATTTTTCTTAATAAGAGATAATTTATTTTAATACTTTTTCTTAAGAACATCGAAGATTAGTAAAATTAATTTTTTAATATCGTGTGTATCAAAATAATTTAAATTTAATAAAGGAGATACTTGTAAAATGTGAAAGTTTCTTATCCTTTTTTAAATTATTTTTAGATTTTTAACTTGATTTTTAAATTTTAATTCGTTCCTTCTCCTTTAGGAAACCTATCTGATCATCAAAAACTGAATTGAAAGGGGAATACGAAACCATCGATAACTGCAATCTTCAACTCATTCCTCGCGAATATCACCGCAAATCCTGCGAGCAAATTTCATTTCGAGCAATACAGCCGCGTACGAATTTTCAGAAAATCACGCGGTAACAACGTCTAGTAGAGCCGGAGTCGGGGATAATCGATAAAAGCATGCATGTACACAAGGAGGCATGTCAATCCGACGTCGGCGTCACATAAACTGCAAGGTTTGCGGCTAGACGAGAAAGATGCAGTATGCCTAAGGGAACTATAAATCTAGCCCCCATTGTCGTCGACGGCTCCCAGTCACGTGCTGCGGAGAGCTGCATCCCCTTGAGTTCGTCACCCCTTTCTTCTCTTTTTCCATCTTACCGTCGCCGATTGTCACCGTGCGCAGCGCAGGCACACGTGCCATCGGCTTTTCTTTGGACTTGTTGCGTTGCGGCGACCATCGTACCTGCAATTTATACAACCTGCTTCCTGTGCCTTCTTTATTTCTTTCCGCAGCTCGATACAGACAAGAACTGCATAACTATTGGGCGCCTATATATGAGAGACAAAGTAGCGAGATCTTTCGTACATTGCTCGTCAGAACATGTGAACATCTAACATACAAAACTGAAAACCACTGAAAACTACACGAAGAAAAAGATAAAAAATTTGTTTATATATCGCGTTTATTTAAATATCGCGAAATAATATTTTATTTATAAATCCTAGCAAATAAACCAATTAAGAAAAATAAGACATATTTCATAGAAATGTACAATATATTTTATTATCGCAATCAAACTTTTTATCCTTTCTAAAAAAAGGCATGTAAAAAATTATCGAATATATCTAAGTTATTGCTGTCGCTTTTCCGCGCTGCCGATTGGTTCTCTCGCTGCGTTAACTTCGTCAGCGGATGTCATCACGGAAATCGCGTATTTTGACTATGTGTATTAAGGGGTTAATAGTATAATATTAATTTTGTATGAAATTATGGCTGCGGTCAATCAGACACTACAAATGCTTCGAAGCATTTGATTAACCAATCAGAACAAAGAATTTTACAAATTGACCAATTAAAAGATGCTTCAAAACATTTGTAGCATCATCTTGACCGTATCTTATGTAAAAAGCTTTGTAGCGCGCGCGTATCGCGCTCCTGTTTTGACTAGTAAAGAATAAAAAGACAATTAGTGGTAAATAATATATAAAAAATAAATAACTTACCAAAAGGTTGATGCGCCGACATCCGATGCCTTCCAGACTCCTCCTCCTCCTCTCAGACCCAGGTTGTTGAGTCTCCTCCTCCCGTTGCACTCGCGGAGCACTCGCGTTAAATACACTAAACTTGCGCCCGTGGATTAATTAAGTCTATAAGAGTCAAGTCCGTTAGTTCAGTTACTTTAAACGGCACTCCCGGAAAAAAACGCGCAACACGACGAACCTGCTTCGTTTATTTTATTATATTATAAGTCGGCGACGATGGATGTTGGCTTCCTCTCGTCGATTCGCACACCGAGGAATATCTGTAACACACCATTGAGGTTGGTTAGATAGATGTTATACACTCTGTATATGTTGCAAATATTACTTACCCAGTTACCCCAAGGCTACTTCGCAAACCTCCTTCTCTTCCTTCCAAATGTTCTCAGGATTCGTTGCATTCACTCACTCGCGAAAATACGGTTACGATCGCGCGCTGATGTTTTACACGGCACTGTCGAACCGATCACGCGTTACTCGGTTTCGCCTTCAAAAAATTGTTCGAGTCCACTGAAGAAAAGAATTTAATAATAGCTACCAAATATTGAGTGAAATAATGCCAATTAAACATTGGATTAATATTACGAAAAATAATTCTACTTTTCTAAACATTTAGCAAGTACTATGCAATTTAATAATGTTTACAAAATATTTAGAAAAGTAAAATTATTATTTATTATATTAATTAAATATAATTATTTAAATTCATTTCACCCAACACATTTGGCAGCTATTACCAAACCTTTTCTTTCAGTGTCCTTTCCTTTGATCCTGCGCAGGACATTTGCAAAGTATTGAAATATAATAAGAAAATTGATTTCTGACTCACCGACTCGATGCGCAACGAGCGGAGTTAATCAGCCACGAAGCTACGGTGATTACTGTAACACAAACGTAAGATTTAAAAATTATAACTATGCTAAAAAATAATATTTCAAAAGTTAATTCTTATATACCCAGAGAAAGGTTTCTTTGAGTAAAAAAATATTTGTTTGAGATTTGTACATTGCTATATGGTTAAAGAAAAATATCTTTGACTCGAAAAAATTTTTTAATTGTTCCTTCTATTAGAATTAAAGAAATGATTTAGTTGTGCAACGCAAATATTTTTTTAAATAAAAGAAACATATTTTTAGAAACCAGAACAACTAAATTATTTCTTACATTTCTATCAGTACATTGTTTAAATTAAACAATTAGTTGTTTTAATTAAACGAGTAATTTGAACAAATAATTTATTTACTTTAAGAAAGATTGATAACGTCATTTCTTGAAATCAAATAAATTTTTATTTTCCTCAAAGGTACTTTCACTTCAACTTAAAAAAATCAAGTTAAAGAAATGATTTCATCAATTTAAACATAACTTTTCTCTGGGTGTATAAAATTTTATATTAATTTTCTTTCTTTAAGTAGCTTTTTTTTAATTTATTGCGATAAGTCGAATAAAAGGGAGAAAGATTATTAAATTTATATAAATAAAGAATTATATTTATCCCAAGGTTGCTCCGCTGGGGCCCGATGCCTCTCCCAGGCCTCCTCCTCCTCCTCCTCCTCCTCTCAGAGTTCTGCAGGTTGTCAAGCCTCTTCCTCTTGTTGCACACGCCGAACACTCGCGAATAATACAATTTGCGCGCGTGGACTAAACGGCATTCCCAAAGGAAACGCGCGACGCGACAAACCGGCTGCAGCGGCTCCTTTATTTTATTATAAGTCGGCGACGATGGGTGTTGTCCTTTTCTCGTCACTTTTCACCTCGAGGAATATCTGTAACATATGATTGATATATCCATTGGTTAGTTTAGATACGTTATACATCCGGTACATGTTGTAAATATTACTCACTCTCAAGGTTGCCTCCTAGACTTCCTCCTCTTTCTCAAATTATCGGGATTCGTTGCACTCATTCACTCACTCGCGAAAATACGGATACGATTGCGCGATAATATTATGCTTTGATCCTGCGCAGGACATTTGCAAAACATTGAAATATAATAAAAAAATTGATTTTTGACTCACCGACCCGATGCGCAACGAGCGGAGTTACTCAGCCACGAAGCTGCGATGATACTGTAACACACAAACATAAGATTTAAAAATTAAAACTGCGCTCAAAATAATTAATATTTCAAAAGTTAATTCTGACAGATACATCAAACTTTTAAAATTTAACTTTCAATTAAATATTCAGTAATTTAATCACAGCCGAAAAATACTTTCACATAATTTAATTTCTATACAATTGTGTATGATTCTTCTTTCTTTAAGTATTTTTTAATATTTAGACAATTAGACAAAATAAGTTGTTGCATTACTTTTAATTAACACATTTTAAGTTTCTTTTAATACAAAGAAAAATTTTAATTCCTTTAATTTTGCAATAGAGAATATTATTTTTTTTTCAATAATTTCTGTGTACATGTAATTCTTTTATATTTATTTCTTCAGCAAATTGTGCAAGGAACAAAATTTTTTCGTATTCCATTGTAAATAAAATTTTATCTTTTCAGATGGCCATTATAATTACACGATACAAAGGAATACGATTGAATAGAAATGGTTTGATTGTTTAAGGCGTCTTACATATTAATTGCGTTATCGCAGCTATAACACGTATTTCATTTACGTCGTACTTGTACACGTATCTGTTGCATGCTGTCTTGAGACCATTAATTTATGGCGACTGCAAACGTAGCTGTGCTAACGGTCGAAACATAGTTTGGGTAAGATGTAACGCTGGCACATTTGCAGCACGTAAACCATTACACCCGTTTTGCAACAATAGATCACTGTGACTTTGTTGTTGTTCCATAAGGATAATACTGCGCTATCCCAGTAGTAATTTAGAACATAGAAACAACTTAAAATTTGCATACTAAGAAGATTTCACGAAATCACAGTTGTCGCTTTCTCTTCATTTCTTTGCATTCGATATTAAAACAACAATACATATAATACATTATTTTCAAGACATATCCCTTGTTATTTATTAGAACATATTATTAATTAGTTATATACAATATTATTAAATATTTATAAAATTACATTATTTTATTTCTAATATTCTTTTCTAAATGCATGGTATATAATAAAATTAACGTTTTTCACATTAATAAAGTTACCCTATTTTCAGAACTGTAAAATAATTAACAAGTATTTTTTCTCAAAAGATATTCAGAATTCTTCGTACATTTGAAAAGAAAATTATTACTCGAAATAACAAAAGTAGAAATGAAAAGGTTGTGAGAAGTTATTATTATGAGTGTCAGTTAAAATAATATTTTTCGCGCATTTATATAAAATTAAAGGGAATTATATGTATATCAAAACATTTGAAAAGAGTTGGTAAATATTATATTTTTTGATACAAAATATTGTATAATTTTTTACGGTTTTTTATTTTATAAAATAAATTTAATATAAAAACAATCAAAAGTTAGCTTTTAAACATCAATTAAAAAGTATTGAAAATAAAAGCATAACTAGTCCGGAAAATTTATAAATTGATTACAATGCGAAAGTACGAATAGATATATTAAAAATTTTGCGAAATTGAGGAACAAATTGAATTAATAATATAAAAAATTTAAATTTGACGTTTTTCGATTTTAATTAACATAAAATACGATATTTAGAAACTTTACGTTTATTTATCAGACACTCATAAATTATTTGGATTATGTATTATATATATAATATATCGTTTACAGAAAAATTAGAGCTGCTCTTACTTTAGCAAAACAAATTGCTTCAATCGCATAATTCTACTGTAAAAGTACAAAATATCCTATAAATCTTCTAATATTTTTATAAATGCAACATCATTCATGTTACGTAACCAGTCTGTGCAACGAAATGTAACCAATTTCATAACTTGTCGCTTCCAGAGACGATATGAAGGCTGTTCAAGCGTGATGAGCAATGCTGCAAGAAGTTTTGACACTCTGGCAATTAGTTTTAGCATGTAACATAATTATTTTGATGATCCAACAAAATTATTTTCAGATCTGCATCCAACTATTATATTTAAATATTTCAGCAAAACCGTTTTTACTTTCTATACATAAAAAAATAGAAACAAATTTGAAATTATTTCTGCATTGCAATACATTAGAGAACAGGATTTTTCAATTAAAATTGGAGATGTAATTTTACTACTTTTACTAGAGGATTTCTAGCTACTACACAGATATTTTTCACAACGTTTTTAAAGGACTACCTATTTCATCCAAATGATTGAAGAAAGACATATATTCTCACGAAAGTACAAGACAATACCGGTCTCAACGGAGGTGATACGACGCGCTTTACGCATGAAATTATTAATATGCTCAATGCGGAGTAATTCGAATTTATGATAGCGCGCCAATAATGGTGTCGCTGAATTATTACTCCGACGCTGCAGCAAACGATATACACGCAGGCCACGTTCCCGAGGTTAGTGCAAGGGAACGTCGAGGTATACGCAACTTTGACGGCCCTATAAACATACGGCGATTTATCGCACGCGCCGTGCCGCGCCGCATCGCGCCGCCCGTGTACGGTTACCTCTCATCGTCGAGAGCCGGCCAGACTCCTTATTATTAGCCGCCAACGCTATTGTTTCGGTGGTGTGCGACAGGCAGCTTAACGGCCGCTTTTTACGTGTCGCGGTGTGGAATTAAGCGCAGTCCCCAATTTACCCCGGCGTACTTTCAAGAGCGCGCGAGAGAGCAGTGGCTGTTTTGCAGAGCGCGAGAGCTGTAAACAGAGTTTCGCCCTCCGCTAGCATAAATTGCAGTCGCTTTTACGCTCCCGTTACCACGTACGCAATATCTTCTCGGTGGCAGAGCGTTGCAAGTCGAAAAAAGCTCATCTTTCCAGGGATTTTTTCAAATAAACCGAAAACAAATTTTCTTCAGACGAAACAAAAATCTCAAACTTTGCAAATAATTCCTTTGGGAATTTAAATTAAATAGATAAACCCAAGTTGTAGTTTGAAAATTATATATATATATAGCTAACATAGATTATTAGTATCTAATTTTATAATTTTTACTTTTTAAAGAGCGTAAATTTTTTATATAAAATTATATTGCGTATCTTTGCTTTTTCCCTTTTCAAACCATCATAGTAAAGAGCTAGAAATTGAATTTTATTTTGTAATTTATAAAGTTTACAAAATGAAATAAGAACTTCTACGGTCAAGCTGGATCTTAGTGCTTTTTATAAATTTTCCTTGTGTGATTTTTATATACCTTTNGTGATTTTTATATACCTTTTTTCAAATTCAACCGACTACGCGCCGAATTACTTTTCCGGTCATAACGCAGCTATAAGTTGAACATGAACAGGTAATATCTCATTTATTAACCCTTAAACACGTAAGTGGGTCAGAGAGACCCCATATGAAACTTCGAACGCTTA
>QKQZ01000873.1:0-17862 GCA_003595255.1 Solenopsis fugax | reverse complement strand
ATGTCCACATCTCAAATGCTTCCAGCCTATTCATGGTGTTAATCTTCAGTGTCCAGCCTTCCAGAAACTTTTTTTCAGTGTAATATTAATAAAATATAATAATTGCACTGATCGTAGTTTGTTCACCTCTAGATATAGATTTTAAACATTCCTAAATCAAATGAATATATATAGGAAAAGAGGGGTTTTGCTGAAATATCTGAGAATGTAGCTACATACAAATTTGAAAATGATTTTATTAAACAATCAAAATATTTATGTCAAATGTTTAAGTTGATTGCTAGAATGTCAAAACTTTACAGCATTGCTTATCATGCTTGAGCATCCTACAAAATTATTTTGATGGTCCAACAAAATTATTTTCAGATCTGTATCTAGCTAAATTTTTCAATATTTCAGCAAAATGGTCCTTTTCGAGCATAGTATCATGTTGTATTTTTTGAAAGATGCTCCTTTTTTCGGTTACAGATGCGAAGAACTTTTACAACTAAACGCATCCCTAAAAGATCAACTCGAAGAGTCTCATCAAACAAACGAGGCACTAACCAATGATTTACAAAAATTAAGTAACGATTGGGATATACTGAGAGAAGAATTGGCTATTAAGGAAGAAGAATGGAAAGAAGAAGAACAGGCATTCAATGAATATTACATCTCTGAGCATAATCGATTACTGAACCTGTGGCGCGATGTTGTTTCCGTTAAAAGACTGTTTGCAGAAATGAAATCTACTACAGAAAGAGATTTGTCCAAACTGCGGAACGAAATTATTTCATCGTCTAATGAAATGACATCGGCGTGCAATAGTACGAATTTCACTATGAAGCTTCAAGCAACTGCGGGGCAACCCACGGTAAGATCATTCTATAATTATATTGCTAATTCAGATGTTTATTCGAATTTTAAAATTGTAAAAGAATTCCCTGAGAATTTCCGAAATTTCCCAAGAAACTTTGGACAAAATTCCAAATTAGATTAGAGAATGTTTTAATTTTGTTATGCAACTTTGAAATAAATTCATCTTAATCATATAATCACAAGGAAAAATCACTTAAATTTTGAATATTAAATTTAAGAAAGTACTAAAAAATAAGATGAATTAAATATGATGATACATAACGATCTGTCAATGTCACTAGTGAACTTAATCTGTATATTGTGGAAGCAAAGAGTTCAAAAACTTTAATAGGAATTTGAAAGGATTAAACACGCAATGCTAATTTAGAACGGCATATTGCCTTTTAATTCAATTCCGAGTCACTAATTATTTTACAAAAATTCACGGATATACGAGAATATACGTGGATGTCATATTTATTGTTAATTGATCGTCGACAATTTGAATTATAAAAAAATAATAATCAAAATAACAATTTTGTCAGGAAAAGAAAGATTAAATTTAAATAAATAAAAAAAAACGGATTTAAAAATTAATTTAATTAAATTCTAAGACAGGAAAAAACAAAGACACATTATTGCTAAACTGATGAATATCTTATAATTAACGTATTATATAATTAATAATAACTTAGAAAGTTATAATTATAATTCACTGCTATAATTAAAACATTTCAAAATTTTTTAGAATCAATAAAATTCCATAAAAATCAACCATTTTTAAGGATAAAAAAATCCCGCTAGTAAACACCTGTAATTGTACATAATCCGTAAATACATTTTTCATTTAAATTTTGCATCGTCTTTATCTTTATATCTTATTTTATATTTAGCCGTCCCAGAAAATGGAAGAGGAACATGCTGTGGCCATCCTAAAAACAGAGATTACTGCACTCAAGCAACAGAATGTTGCTAATCAACATGAAATTCGTACCAAAGACGATCGGATAGACCAGCTTATTAGAGAAATTCGTAATTTAGTAAGCGTCAGTGTACTTCAAATTTAATCCACATCGAGATCTCGTTTTGACAGAGTGTTTTACGTGTGTAGGAAGAAAGATGTGGAGTTTCCGAGGCGGCAGTGAGTCAGACCGTGCGTATGCAGGAAGACATCGAAGTGCTGGAATCCGCGTTACGGGACATCGCGCATGCCGTGATTCAGGATGCCGAGAGCCGGGACGCCGACGTTAAACAGATATCCCCGCACATCCACCTATCTCCCAGCGGACTAATCCAGCAGAGATCGCCCAAGAGGAGCACGCGAAGCAGCACTATACCGGCGTTTGCCGAAAGTACTATAAGCGCGGTACGAGCAGCTCTGCAGAAGTATCAGTTAACGATACGCGAATTACAGGTACGCGTACACGCGATATTTTGTAAAAATAAAAATAAAAAAAGGTTTTACAATGCTAACAACTAATATACCTTATTTATAAATTTTCCATGTTAGATTAAATCACAAACGAGCAAGGAACAGATTCTATCGATGCGCAAACAGTGTGATACCGCGGAGGAAAATGCTCATATGTTAAATACGAGGGTTGCGGAATTGATCTCTCAGTTGGATGCATGCCGTTCGCAATGCGCACAACTAGATCAAGAGAAGGACATGTTGCAGAAGAGTCTCGACACTGTGAAAGTGGAGAAAAATGCATTGGATAAGAATAAAATGGAACTTAACAGTACGGTAAGATTCAAAATATTAATTAATCTTTCTTATACTTAAAAAAGAAGTTTAATTTTAGGATATTAAAATATCTTATTTATGTTTCTGTTTTTTAAATACTTAAAAATGTTTTAGTTTTAAATGGTATTTTAGAGATTTAAAACACTAAAATCTTTAACACATGTTTTGAAAAATGTCGTGTATATTCTTAAAATTAAAACATTTTAATATTTAAAAAATTTTAATATTTTAATATTTTAAAAATAAAATACTTCTTTTTGGAAAGTATATACTTATTGTTATAGTTTAATAGAATTTATATTGCAGATGGAGGCTCTTAAAAATAATTACGAGAAACTTCAGAAGACCAATAATAAATTACAAAAACTGTGTGACAACTTGGAAGATGAAAAGTTATATATGCAAAATGAGCTTGGTAGAATATCAGAGGATGCCGATTTAAAGTAAATAAATTAACTGTATTTTATGTACCGTAATCTGCTTCAATTCTGTTACAAATTATTACATATATTTTTCTTACAAAACATTTTCTAGAGAATTAAGTTTACGATCGGAGGAGGATAGATGCAGTAAAATGAGAGAAGAGCTCCTGACATTGCGAGAAGATCTGAGCAAAGCTCATCTTGCCAAGGACATGTTGGAACAGCAAAAGTTAGAAACCGATGGATTAATTTCTCAAATCGAAAAGAGCAAAGGTATCTTTCATGTTCTCATTCACAAGTACTAGCTTTTAATTGTAGTTTTTCTAAATATCATATGAATGTCTCTAAATAATTTATTAGGCGATCTTGAATTGGAGCTGGAACGTATACTATTGGAAAAATCAGATGTGCAGGAAATTTTAATAAAAATGGAGGCGATGTGCTCCAATCACGAACAGGATAAACAAAGATTGCAAGAAGAATTGAAAAAAGTAATGTCTAACATTGTCACCAATAATGCATGCATGGTACTAACTACAGATTTATTATAGATGACAGACGAGAAAAATAAGCTTGCGAATCAGTGCATCGATCAACAAGGGGATCTGAATTCGTTGAGAAAGGAATTGCTGCAGGCCGAGCAGACTCGGCTTGATGTGGAGTCCGAAAAGGTTACATTGAACGAAAAGATTAAATTTCTGGAGATAGAAAAGGAGAAGGTGGAAATGGAGTTGGGTCAAGTGACTCGCGAGCGCAGCGATTTGAGCAATCAATTGTCGGTCTTGGCGCGAAAGAAGGAAATGTTAAACGAGGAGCTCATGAGACTTCGGCAAAGATTAGAACAGGCAAACGAAATGAATGCACGAATAAATAGAAATTTGAAAGATCTTGTGAAAGATAATGAGGAGAAACAGGCAAGGACAATACTAATTAATGATACATATAAATTATATAATTTATATATGTATTGTTATTGCATATCAAAACTGTAAAGCAATTTTCTTGTTTGCACAGGTACTCTTAGAAACCAATGAGAAGGAATTCCAAAGGTTGCAAGAGCAGCTTGCGTCAATGCGCACTGAGAAAGAAATATTAGAAGGAGTACTGTTTGACACACAGACCAATTTGGAAGCTACACATATCAGGAAAACCCAGTTGGAGAAGGAGCAAAAGGAGATATTAATAAAACAGGAAAGCTTGAAGGGACAGGTGACGCGACTAACGAAAGAGCTGGAGAATAGCGAGAAACGTGCGCAAGATATCAAACAATCGCTTACGCAACAGAGTAGCGATCAGATCGCAGAATTTCAACAAATTATATCCAACATGAAGAGACAATCGGAAGATAACATAAAAAAAATAAACGACGAGAAGGTATTTAATCCATTATTTATAGAATTATTTGAAAGAATCTTTAACTGTCTAAACCGCATGTTATTTCTATTATGCTTTCTCCATTCTTTTCTCTCGTCTTTAGGAACAAGTGAGAATGAGTTTAGAGAAACGATTGCATCAGTCTCTATTACAAGTGGAGGGAGAAAAAAACGAAGAAATCAATCAGCTGCAACAGCGAATAGAGGAGCTGCAGCAACACATAGAGAATTTATGTAAGCAGCATGAGGAAGCGCTTCTTAGAGCCGAGAATGATAAACAACAGGCACTTTTAATAGGTGAGTAACCAAATATTCTTAATTAAATCTTAATTATCTTAATAAGGTTAATTCTTTTAACCCTTAGTGCTCGCACTTTAAAAAAGTCCCCATTTGCTTGCATTTGGATATTCTTAACCCAGTGTTTTCTATTGTTTATATCTCGACTTGTAATACACCAATTTTAATTAATTTTTTTCAAATCAATCGTTTAAGGACAGAAAGAAAGAATTTTCCGGTGCAAAAGTCTGAAAAGTTGTAACACAAAAAATTTTGCAACAAGTAAAAGATGATCGCAAAAAAATATGAAAAAGACGAATTTTTTTCAAAGTCTATTTGTATTTTTGCTAAAAATAAATGAAAAAAGATTTTATCAGTGATAAATCAATAGCCAACGAGTTGATCTTTAAAAAAACAGAGACGGTTTTATAATCCGTGTTTTATGTTGTATATTATTGATATATTTAAATATATTTGTATTTGTTACAGCACATCACGATCAACAGGCTTTAATCGAAAAGATTGACACTATTATGCGCGAATTAGAGGAAGAAAAGAACACCTTGGAACGTGTTAAAAGAGAGGCCGTAGCGCGCGCCGAACAAGAACGCAACAATACGAATCAACTGCGCGACGAATTAAATCGTCTGAAAACAAAACTGGATGAGACAAAGTTGAAGGCGAACGAGGAAAAGATGAAGCTTGACTTAAAGATAGAGGAACTCTGGAAGGAACGGGAGTCTACACAACGAGAAGTCGAAGAATTGCAAGTTCAACTGCACATGACGGAGGATAAAGTAGATGGGCTGCAAAATCAGTTGCACGATACTATTAGGAAACTCAAAGACGGTAATAAATTCTCTTCTCCGATGCTCCATTTCTCGATCGTAGTTATCTTAATCAATTTATTATATTTTATCGCAGCTGACAATGTTAATGAGACAATGCGCAAAGAATTAGTGGACGTGCGAAGACAGTTAGCGGATACGAAGTATGAAAAAGAAAAGTACAACAACAGTAATAAGGAGTTGCGGGAACACGTTAAGCAAATTGAGAGCGAAAGAAGGGAACAGGGAAGAACGTTGGAGGAATCGTATCAAAAGATAGCAAGTAGGTATTATTTTCTCTTCTATAGACGCGTTTGGTGATTCAGAGTAGCTGCTAAAACGTCCGTGTTTAGCATTGGAAGACACAAAAGCGACCATGGACGTCGAGAGGACGCGTCTGCAAGCGCAAGTACGCGACATGGAACGCGAAGCGTTGCAACTACAGCAGCAACTTCGCTTCACGCAGGACGAGCTGCAGAAATGCCACGAGAACAATGCCCAGGCACAAAACGAGGAGAAGGAACTGCAGGCCAGATTGGCTAACGAGATCGAGGAGAGAGAACGAATACAACTGCAATTGCATCAAGTGAAGAAACAGGTGAAGAAACGCGCAAATTCTTCTTCATGCGGTTTCTTAACTATTGAAATAAGANGTGAAGAAATTTTGTATAGTTTCATCGAGAAAAATATATTCTCATTATTCAATAATTTTCATGAATTGAGAGAAAAAAATATCGAACAGGAAATAACAATATCTTTAAAGAGTTAGAATATTTTAATATTATTATTTTCAAGATAATGAAATTGTGTTCTTTAAATGACTATATTATAATATATTAAAATAAAAATATAATATATATTTTATGCCGAAATTTAAAAGTATTAAATTTTTTAAAGAAGATTAAATTATATATAAGCAAAATTTATCATTATTTCATGTATGTATAAGCAAGAATATAAAATTTTCTTTAAAGAATTTCAAAATCTTAAACAGACATAATTTGCTCACATAAAGAAATTTGTAGTTTTACCAAGAAAAATATATTCTTATTATTCAATAATAATTTTCATGAATTGAGAAGAAAAAATATCGAATAGAAAATAACAATCTTTAAACCAAGGAATTAAAATTTTTTTAAATAATATTATTATCAAAACAATCACATTGACTTTTACATCTGTATTACTTTGATTTTCTTGAGACTCCTTCAGTTGCTTCTTTAGATATACTTTAAATAAACTATCATGTTATTGAAATAAAAATATAAGATTTTGCTAAAAATTAAAATTATTAAATTCTTTAAAGAAGATTAAATTACATACAAGCAAGATGTCATTGTTTCAAACATAAGAATATAATTTATATAAAATAATGATTATTAAATAGAATATATACTAATTACAAATCTATAATTCACGTTATGTATATCATAGATTTTCAGTACTAGCAGTGAATTTTGGAACGCAGTTTGTAAATCTTGTTATCATAGGTAGTCGACTTGGACAACAGTTTGGAAGTTACGCGGCAAGAGCTTGGAAAGCTACGCGCGCGAGCGGATGAGGAAGATGAAAGATGGCGTGCCCGGGAACAAGAATTGCTGGTACGGCTCGAGGACAGCCGCTGTCGCGAAAGAAAATTGGAAGATCAGAAACATAATTTGGAAGTTTGCTTGGCCGACGCTACGCAGCAACTTCAAGAGCTAAAGGTATTTTCAAGGAGAGGAGCTCGCGTTCGGTTTGCACAAAATTAAGAGTGTATATCTAATCTCAGGCGCGTCTTGGAGGCTCTGAAGGCAGAGTGAGAGCTCTCGACGCGCAACTGTCGCAATTAGAGACTGCTAAGAAGGAAGTGGAACAAAAATTAAGCAGTGTAGGCTCCACACTACGCCGTATTGCCGGTATCCAAATGGACGGAAGTGTGAACATGCCGTTTAAATTGATGAGTCCTTCGAGAAGATGGAGTCCAGCGCGTGGTAATAAAATTGTTCTTATTTCAATCTACAACAATATGATATTATTATATCACGGTACATAAAGTGCAGTTAATATGTAATATATTTTAATCAAGCGCAAGATCATGGCGACACTAGCAGAGATATCATACTGGACGTTGATCCTGAAGCCGTTAGGAAAGGAGTACGATCGCTTATGCAACAAGTTGCCCAAATTGAACGAGAGAGAGTATGTTCGATTCTGACGATTATAAGCGAATTATGTCATACTGATTTTAATATAACATAATTTTTATATATTATATAATTCATGTTATAAAATTAATGATGATTTTATTTTAGGACGATTACAAAACTGAACTAAGTAGCTTCAAGAAGCAACTGAAGGAGTCTCAAGAAAATCAAAGCAACACAGATGTGAAAGTCAACAATCTTCTGGCTAATATTCGGACGCTTCAGGAAGAGAAGAAATCTGTAGAAGCAAAACTAACACAAACGCAGACTAGCTATCAAGCACAGGTATATCTTATTTTCTAAGCACGTGCCTTGTATTCCTCTAGACGAGGAAAAATTAATATTTTTATGTATTTTCAGTTGGACGCGTTCCAACAAAAGACGGAGGAATGCGAGCAACTGTGTGAAAAACTTACCACCTTGGAGATAAAGATAAGTACGGAATCGGACGAGAAATTACAGTACGAGGTATAATCTAGAAGGCATATTCTCACAATGACTACGTATAATCTCTCAGAGCATATACAGCTTTGTGTTTGTTTAGGATAAACTGGAGAAAATGAAACAGGAATTGAATAGATTGGAAACGGAAAAACGTAATCTTCAGAAAGAGGTCCGTCACAGCGACTCTCGCGCAACAGAAATGGAGCTGCACAGAATGTCCTTAGACGGCGATCTCCAAAGACTGCAAATGATGCTGCAAGAAAAAGAAGCGCATAATCAAGTAAAGTGGCAACATTTACAATTGCACAAATTATTAATAATTAAATATTTTTTAATTGCCTACAGCAATTTTGAAAAGAGCGCCATAATTAAGTCAGTGTCAATATTATGACAATCTATGAAGACAATGACTCACATTGTCAACTCACTTTTATTGATAAAAGTGAAGTGAGTTGAAAATATGGATCAACATGCTTTGAGAGTTTTTGGAACTAAAACACAAATGCTATTTTTCCTTTAGAAATTACAAGACCGCTTTGACACGCAAAGTCGTACCATGGCAGGTTTAGAGGAACGTTGCGCTTCGTTAAAGTCTACTGTAGAGCAATTAAAACTATCGTTAGAGAAGGCGTCCGCTACGGAAAGCGAACTCAAGAGTGAAATAAGTTTGTTGCAACACAATATAATGGAGATCACTACTTCCTCTCAAAGTAACAATGAAAAACTCAAGCAGGTAAGAGACTGAAGCTTTCTTTTCTCCAAACTATAAAATTGACACATATACGTTTCTCTTCATTTCAGCTGCAGAAACAACTTTCGAATGCCGAAAATGATCGTAGAATATTATCTGAACGCCTGGAAACGGTTCAGCAGACGTTGAGCAATTTAAAACATACCAATCAATCGCTGATTGATCAAAATTCACGGCTGCAGAATGAACTAGCCAATAATGAAGTACAACGATCAGCTTTGGAATCACAATTAAGATTGTCCACGTGGCCACCGGAAAGCGGCGCGACCAAAGACGAAGAACTGTTACGTCAATTGCAAACTGTTCAAAGAGAAAGAAGCGAAATGAGAGGAAAAGTAGATGCTCTCAACGACAAAGTAAGCTTGTAATATTTTAAACAAATGTTGCACAAATAAAAAACACGGTAAATTAAATTTTCTATTATTTACGAAATATATTTTCTTGTTAGGTGAAGCTATTAGAAGCTGACAAACGTAACTTAGAGCGTCAGATCGCCGCAAGCAAGACCAGTGTTCGAAGCAAGAGTTACGAACGCCCGGAGAAGGCGCATATAGAACTCCTGGGTACCAGTTACAGTCTCGACAGTTTGGAGCACGAAAATAGAGACTTGAGATTGAAGATACGCAAATTGGAGACCCAATTAGCGGAGAAGGAGGCCGAGCTGATACGCGTGAAATCCACTTACATCCATTCCTCTCATTCGTTATTGGACACGAGTCGAGATAGAGGCGGAGAATTGGAACGGATTCGAGCCGCGCAACTGCAAGCCGAGAAATTATTAGAGGCGAGAGAACAGAGCCACCGTCAGCAAGTATCGCGTTTGGAAAACCAGGTATATATTTTCATGCTGTGTTTGAAATAAAAAATAACGGCGTGCATAGTTCGAAAGAAAATTAGAAAATGTATAATATTTAAAATCGCGCAAGAAACGTTATTTTCAGCACTAAGATCTTGCTGTGACCTTTTCTTGATTTAAATTGCATTATACAAATCGCAGTCTTATAATTAGTCTAATCTTCTGTTAATCTTCTATTAATTACTATATATTTTACATGTTCATGTTTTTGTAATGAAACTTGTAACACGCCGTGTACATTCAAAAAATAAGTGTTCAATTTTAAGATATTAAAATGTTTTATTTCCATCTCCATTTTTGAAATACTTAAAAATGTTTTTATTTTGAACGATTGTTTAGTTTTAAAACACTAAGGCTATTTTAGATTTACACGTTTTAGTATTTTAAATCTAAACAATTATAAAACTAAAACCTTTTTAAGAATTTATAAAAAAACGTAAGTAAAAATAAAACATTTTAATATCTTAAAATCAGGGTTGAGTAAATTAATATATTTTTTAACTAAACTAAGTTAAAATTAATAATGGCTTATAAAATTAATTTAATTAAGTTAAAAGTTATATGAACAAAAAACTAACTCTGAAAGTTATTTTTTATGTTTAGAGAAATGTCCTATACGTCCTTAAGATTAAATTAACTTAAGTTAAATTAAAAGTTAATTTTAAAAAGCATTATTTGTATTAAATTAGAATTTCTAATTTTTAAAAATACTTAAAACAATTATAATATAGATCCTCAAACAAATTTTCAATATTTTATTTGTAAATTAAGTTTATACGAAATAACAAAGAAATATTGATTTTTGTTTTTATTAGAAATGTACTTTTTCTTGTATCATTTTTATCTTTTACACAGATAAATTTTTAACTTAGGAAAAAAAAATAATAAAGTTTCTGTTTAAAAAATAAATAGTTAAAGTTAAAAATTAAATTATTTAAACTAAGTTAAAAGTTACTTTTTAACCTAATTATTTAACCTAATTATTTTAACTTTTTAACTAGTTGTTACTCAATTCTGCTTAAAATTGAACACTTCTTTTTTTGAATGTATACATCAAATGTTATATTTACTGATATCTACTGCTCATAAATTCATGTGAATAAAACAAACTTTTTTTTCCTCGTAGATACAATTATTGCGGGAACAGCTCAATCAAGAGATAAAGCGCAGGCAATTGTATGTTTTACGAAGCTCGCGAGCCGGTAGAGAAATGCAACAATTGCGACAAGCATTGGGCGACTCCTTGAGAACCGTGGCGCAGGATCCGTCGCTGGATGCAGTATTATTGGAACACGAAGCGCGTAAATTGGACTCTACCCTGACGAGTAGTGCTAGCTTACCGCCGTCATTAGCTTTACCCGCCCCGCCGTCTTACAGATCCAGCACTCCGTCGCAACTCAAGTAATGCAACAAGTAATCGCGGACTGAACTTTCTCTGAAAACTGCCAGTATATTATGTATCAAGCATAGTACTTATATATTTTAAGTGTAGTACTTGTATACTGTACTTATTGTTAGATATTGGTATCAGTATATGGGTACTTGTAAGTAATATTTCTCTCGAGGATATGGAGTACAATTAACTCTCGCGTGTGTAGAAATATTGTTCAGCGAGCGCTGCAGCATTGCATAATCGAAGTCATTTACAGAAAGCATGCAAGCTATCGTCAAGCTATCGCGATGAATTCGTAGCGCTTCTTGGGTGTATCTTATGATTGGGACAATCGCGGATTTTTCGATGACTATATATTTCATTTGATATACGATTTTTACATTGAACATATTGAATTTTTAAGGACTTTATTTTATACGAATTTTATGCTTCCAATGATTAACGTTGCATGAGAGTTCCAGACATATTTCATACAGTTTATTAAATACGCGTGAGATATGTCGAGATTTTTGTGATAAATGCGTATATTTAACAAGAGACTAAGCTAAATTAATAGTAATATTTGCAACTTTGTTTCACTACCTCGATTCTTATCTATTGACTATGAAGAAATTGTTGCATGGAAGTCAGTTTAATATCCAGTAATTAGTAAACACGAAAATCATCCCATTATAATCCATTTATCTAAAAAAAGACTATATTAATTAATAAGTTAAGAATATATTAATATATTACAAATTATTATTTAACATATTTAAAATCCTGATAAAGATTTTAACAACAAATATTAACGTAAATCAAGTATATACTAGTCTATGGAATGCTAGTCCACGATCCGTCCATCAGTGTCGTTGCTGACCAAGCTAAACTTGCGAATTTATTTATTTTAGATATCGATACATTCATTTTGTGACAGATAATCGAAGGGACATGTCGAGGGAATGAAGCGTGTACACTGAAAAAAGAATTTGGTAATAGATATTAAACTTTGATGAAATAATTTAAATTAAATGATAATATAACATAATATTTAGTAATATTTAATAATTATATTAATACTTTAATAATTATATTAATTATATTAACCCCAAACGGATAAATATTACTAAATAATTGACTATATTAATCAAACATTTAATTTAATTTGTTTGGATTCTACCAGTACTGAAAATTATTGAAATTTAAAAATTATAGGCTCCTTAGATTTTATCTTTTTCTTCCAATCAACGACAAAAAATTTTAGTAGTAATGCCCGAATTTTGGCCTTGAAACTACTCATACAGCAAAGAACATTTCAACAATATTGCAGCAAAATTGTAATATTTCAATAATATTGCAGAAATGTTGGAAATATTCTGCAATATTCTGTATAGGCAGTGGTAAAAAACGAAATAACGAAAAATTCGGCTTTTACACAATAAAAATGATCATATTTTGTCACAGTTTTAGGTAAATTTAAACTTTTAAATGAGTAAATGGATTCAAATAAACTTTGCACAAGTATTTATTAGAATTTTGTTAATATATGTATAAAAAATTTGATTTAATTCGTAATGAAAGTTCTCATGCACTACTTTCTTATGAAATTTACAATTAAATACTATAAATTGCAATTTTACATAAGACTCAAGAGTAAATAAATACTTTCAAAATTTTAATATAGAATTGTGCTCAAATTCTACAGAGATGTTCAAACGTAATAATAGAACAATCTATAAATTTTTATATTTTTGGTAATGCTGTGAAATGTGACATAATACACCCTCAATTAAAATTATCTCACTAAAGCTTAGTAACTATTATCTAATTGATTATCGTTAAACAAGCTCTTTTTCTTCAGTGTACACTCTGATAGATTCGTATAACGAGAAGTGCTTATAAAAATAGGCGGCAACAGTAAAGTGAGAAAAGATGCTATGTTTAGTCTCGTTTTGAGACCAAAGTAAATCAGCAAACAAGAGCATTGTAGAGATACGCTTCCGATTATCAGGTAGACACAAAGCGCGCCACTGACAAGTAAATTTACCAAAATAAAGCATAGGAGAACGGCGTGCCGCAACAGGGAGGAGCGAACTTAAGAAATACAGACATAGATGACAGCGAGACGGACTGTGTCTGTTCTCTTTATTATTGAGAATATAGACATTCAGTCCTGCAAATGTAGCCTAAATGTAGCCTGCCTCGATTGAGCCGTCCGGCTTGTGATACGGAACGATCGAAAGCGTTAAAAGGAAAATAATATATTTATTTTATGTTTCGTGCGTCTGCGCAAAATTTTTTCTCGAGCAAGAAATTTCAGAGAAACATTAATGCTACTTCGAGTGAAAGTTCACCCACAAAATTAAGACTTGGAGGGTTTTGCGACAAACACTAAACAAGTTAAATTTTCAGGAGACAGAAAAAAACTACTTTTTAAATTCAAACCATTCATTAAATAAATATAATATTTCTCTGGACATACAATAAATATATAAGAATAAAATTGTAGGTTTTAATTAATACTTTAATTAATATTTCGAAAAGATCCGTTTAAAAGAAAAAAAGCATCTGAATTTATTTGTTACATAATATTTTATTTATGTGTTTACTTCATAATATTTTACATTTATTTTTATAACATTTATATATTTTTATAACTTTTTTTTAAAAACAATAATGATAAAAGATGAAAAAAGAAATATTATTTAAAATATTTAAAATATAAAATATGTAATCAATTCCTTTCTTCATTCATTATTTAGAAAATTTTATAAGTTGCTCTTATGAAAAATATTCTTTTATATTTCTCTTTGTACATATTTAGTAGAAATTTTTTCTCTAAACATATAATAGATATATGAACAAATTTTAGAATCAATTTCCTCAATGAATATTGAATGATCTATAATGTTTATTGAGACAAAACTCTAATTTCTATTCTTAATATCTAACCCATATAGTGCAGAACTTGCAGCAACATTGTTACAATGTTGAAACAATATTGCAACAATATTTCTGCAAGTTTATTCTGTGCTGTATGGATAATATTTCTCCATATACACAGAGCTCATAATTAATATTTTGAAAAATTCATACAAAAAATCTCTGGACTTGTTTGGTTCTTGTCAGAAATTGTATATTTATATTTCCCATTTTCTGTTTGATGCTTACCTCAAAATTGTTCACAATGTGACGTTGAATAATGAAAGATGATTTTGTGCCATAACCTATAGATTTTTCTTAAATGGATTTGTTTGGTTTTTGCAGGCCCTTCATTTCTTTCTTTCTTACACTTTTTTGTACTTTATAAGTTGCAAAATATTAAAATAACAATATTTTTATGTAAACAAAATGTTATTGAATGTTATTTTAAGCTATCAAAACTTTATAGTAACAAAAATGAATTAGCACTGATTGTGAGAGTGAAAATTAACTCACAGTGGCACTCAAGGGTAAAATTAGCTCGATTATATCCGTAACGAGGAAACAGACTTTCTTGGCGAAAACCGTATTTCTTTTTTTTAGACGTATCACATCTCGTTTATAAATCAAGCATCATCATCAATATCTCGCGAGTGTATTTTCACGCTGCGTTTAATCAAAATGCCGGAGAGTTTATGTGAAAAGGGACGCTTTTAGATGCGGAATCATAGTAGGAATATTGTATGTTGTAACATCGTTAAATCGTGTTTTATATTCACGTTCACATTTTTAGAAATATATATAGTATAGCATTGCAAAAATCTTGAGACTAATACAATTGTTATGTCATTAAGTTATATATATATATATATATTTGAAATTAAATATCACGCACCGCTACCGCATGTTCCAATTGTATTTCCTCTCCACGCACAGCTCTCCTCCATTGCCATCTTTTCGCAAAGGAGCTCACGTTTGAGGTAACAGTCGCGTGGTAGTATTCCATGATTACCTCGCGAGTCCTTCAGCAGCTGGAGTTGATTAGTTTACGTCAAGAATCGCAATATTTCACATTTTCAAATTCAAATATTGATCGCAGTGATCGCACACAAGGCATTATTTACACATTCTTTGATTCTTGTAACGGAACGACACGAACAAAAGAAGATCACCGAATACGACACTCGCGCCGTGTCACGCATGGCGACTGGCGACTGGTGGAGGAGTTTCGAAAGTCGCGCCGTCCCGTGGACAACTTCACGCACAGGCCGACGCGCGCAGCTATGGTGCTGCACCTGTTGCGCCTAGTCGCACTTCCAGTCACATTTCACACTTCTGATTGGCTGTGTCGTGACGCGCATTGTGTTCGACTTTCAATGATGCCAGTTTAAGGAATATTCCCAAAAAATGCGAGTTTTGTTATTACTGCAAGTTTCTGAGAAAATAAAAAGTTTACAACACAGGAACCGCCTCGGTACAACACAAGTGGCCACAGTAGGATAAAATGCAAATTTAACTGGACAAAACTTCAATTTTTGAGAACTTATAACAAAATTGTATTAAGGCGATGCTGGTGGAACTCACTGACGGTGGAACTCACTCGACGTCGGGATTGCAAATCATTACAGATTTTTCTTCGACGTGAAGTTTAACGAATATGGACCGCGCGCGAGGCAAAGAATAAGCTTAAGACTCCATGTATGCGGTGAGCCTGCGGCAAATGGTGNGATTATAAATTTTGAGCTAAATCGGTGAGAAGGACTGTCTCCTTCATTACCGAAAATTTTCCGAGTTTCTAGAAATTTTCTATCCTGCAGCCAATCACACGCTTAAAAAATTTGTCTTACGACACGTATAATAGCACCCTTACTATTGTAGACGGACCANGCCTGATTTCTGATTGGTCACCGCACCATTTGCCGCAGGTTCACCGCATACATGGAGTCTTAGGCTGAAATCACACGGTGCATAAAGGTCCATCTACAATAGGATTGGCAGTAGGCAATAAAGAATAAATTGATCAATAATAGTTGATTTATAGAAGAATAATTGATTGTGTTTGGCCAATTTTTTACGGCTTAAGGCTTACTACCGCCATTGTAGATGAACCATAAGTCTCGATCTACATACAATAGATGTTGTAAGCCTTAAGCCATAAGAAAATGACCAACCATAGTCGATTATTCTCTTCATATTCACCTGTGATTGATAAATTTCTTACGGCTTAAGGCTTACTACACCTATTGTAGACCGAGACTAAAGGCGCCCTCGTAACTACGCGAATGTATCTCCGGCGCGACCACGGTTACGCCAGCTGTCGGACTAACAAATATAACATTTGAGAATGCCATTCGTTTGTTAGTCGTTTGCTAGCGTTTGCATGANGCTTCAATGACGCATTCTCTATTCCGCAGCTCTATTACGCACCGTGTGATTTCAGCCTTAGCTTAAGAGANAGAATGCCATTCGTTTGTTAGTCGTTTGCTAGCGTTTGCATGATTTTTTGTTTCGTTTGCATATTAATTAGTTTAGATAAAAAATCGAAATTAAAATTTGGACAAATTTGGACAAGTCTAACTGGGTGAAATAGACGTTGGAACCTTTATCTCATGATTTCGTGAATATTTTGGTGTCAAATAGTTTGCTAGTCGTTTGCTAGCTTCGTATATATAAGTATTATTCTTATTATATCGATAAATCATGTAATAATTCATTTATTAATAAATGGGTATTGTATAGTAACTTTAGCCCTAGTCACTTTACAGGTGACTCGATGCGCATGCGCCAGTTTTGTTCCTCGTATGGCATCTGTCAAAATTCATCAATTTAAAAATTATGTAATGATTAGATTTAAATTTCCACTGTTCCACATGAAATTGCGACTTTCCACGGTGGGGTGGACCTCGCTTCACGTAGAAAATCGCAAACCTATGTGGAACAGTGTATCTGTAGGTGTAATGACAGATTTTGTGATGCTTTTTCGACATTTACAACAAATTCTGAGATCAATCCGACCGAAAATCAATTTTGCAACTAATTTGTTTATAACAATTATAACTATATATTATACTATAATATAACCATTAAGAAAGCGTCATATAATTTAACTAAGGCTAAACGATCAAAGGGCTAATGAGAGTGTTCGCGTGGTACTCAACACGCAAATTTCTTCCTGTTCACATTAACTTTACTTCAAATGAAACTTTTTATCAATGATATCACAATTCTACGTTTAGCTCAGTGTTAGCGTATTAGGTTATTGTTATGAGGATTTTAGGTTCGAATCTCCGCCGGCGCCGATGTGTTTTTAAAGTTGTAATATAATATGTAATTATTAACTTAAGAATCTTGTATGCGAAACAGTGAATACAATTAAGCTATAAGAATAGTAAAATCTGGTAAACAAATTTTTTTTTATTTTAAAAACTAAAAAATAATGTTGAAACGTTAGAAAAACATTGATGCAACATTATATGTAACGTTGCATATCTCCCATTTCAATGTTACAGAAACCTTTAAATCAGTGTCAAAGTTTGTTCATAGTGATGTTGATTACAACGTATTTGGAAACATTACATATTATTAAATAACGTTGTAATAACATCACAGAAATGTTTGTTTGCTTCCTGGGGACTATCATTACAAGCTCAATAATATAACTATCATTACGTATTTTTACAATNACAATTTCATTATTGTAAAAGGCATTCCGTTCAGGGGAGCACATTGCCATCCCTGAGCGCACGAAATTCTAGCCCTGTCATTCGTAATTTTTAAACTCTTCCTATTTGAAAATTATTATAGCCTCGACATTTTGATATTAGAATTTTCGTCTTAAAATCTTCCAAA
>QKQZ01000872.1:0-29752 GCA_003595255.1 Solenopsis fugax | reverse complement strand
TAACAATAAGTAGATTCCTTAAGAAAATTCAAATAAAATTAAATACAAGTATAATAATATACTTTATATATTTTACAAAGCATATATATATATTTATATTTATAATTATATATATAATTGCAATTCTAGTATTTGGAATACTGTCAATACTCGAATCTTTACCCTATTTTGCAACATAATAAAATTATGCGCTTCAGTGTAAAGCTGACGCTCGTAAATAAATTATATCACATATATAAAAAATAATACATAAAAAAATTAAAGGCACTAAAATATTTGACTATGAGATCAAAACAATCTATAGTATATATAATAAAATCTCCAGTTTAAGCAGGCATATCTTTGTAAATAGTAGTAATTTTTTTTTTACATTAAACATATATGATGTCAAAGATAATGTAAAATGTGTTCTAGGCATCTTTGAAAAGTTAAGTCACGTATCTATATCAGAACGTATGAATCAATCTTCAGATTAATACGTGGGAACTATCCGAATCACTGAATTTCACTCTAGAATTATAATACAAGTCCTCTATACCTGAAGCAACAGACATTCGGGACTTAGAACGTGCCACGAGTTCGCCTATATCATCGAGATCTCGATACCTGTAAATAGTTTCTCTATAACTGCAGTTCATTTATTTAAGGAAGTACTCCAGTTTTTTTCACATAATATAAGAATTTGATCAAATTTTGAAAATAAGTTTATGATTGATACCTAGTAAATATTCCTAAATTTTTTTAAGTTTTTGACCGTATAATTTTCATAATTTTCTAAAATGGCATTGAGTGAAGGAGAGCAATTTTAAATAATTTAATCACAAGCAAAATATAAGAATTTTGAAAAACTATTCATAAGAAAGAATGAGTTTAAAGGACATTTTGGAATTAAAAAAAAAATGTTATTGTGCATCATTTTTGTGTATGAAATGCATAAAATATTCATAAATTATGCAATTTTCTTTAAAAATAATGTTATACTGTGAAAATGTGGCAATATCGCTTGTTATTACATTTAAATCATTATTACAAATAATTCGTTTTCAACTTTTTCTGTATTAATATTTATCAATATTATAAATAGAAAAGAAAATATTTTTAAATAATATCATATTCATTTAAATTAATTAAATTTTGTTCATTATTTATTATTTTAAAGATGACAATGCCAAAAGATCTTTTTTAAACTTAAAGAACCTTATTGCTGCGCTGTCACATCAAATATACATGCATTGTTGTATACGTACCTACTGACAGGCCGACTAGGATTTTCAGATGATTCCGATGAATTTTTCATAGTCGAAAATCCATCATCAGCATTAAATAACGCTGCGTTACCTGTACATGCATGATAATTCATTATAAAGATGTTGATAGAGATACTAACTTTGTGAAAAAAATAAATAAATAAATATTACCAGAGGGAAATAATATAGTATGTTTCAATAGATCACCGCTGATAAATGGAGCTAGACTATCATCATCATCATCCGGTAACATATGATTGATCGAATCTGATCCGATAGACTCAACCATTTCCAGCCATTGCTGATTGTGCGATCGGAACTTCTCTACCTTTATGCGGGCCGCCCAATTCTTGTCACATATCTAAAATAATTTTAATAATTGGCACTTCTTATAATGCCGTACAAATTGTTTATATAACATATCGTTTAACATGTCATTTAAATTTAAGGAGAAATTAATGATAAATTTAACAGAATTTAAAGAGAATTTAACAAGAAAACGAATTCGTTATGCATGTTATGCATTCTTAATTACTTACAGCAATGACATCTAAACATGTATCACAGACTTTTCTGATTGCAGGATTTTTGTCATGCATTAGATCAATTAAATATCCCGGGGCTTCTGCAAATAATACAATTTTGTACATTTAATTTGTAAAAAGTTGAAGAATATTCACAACATATATTTGCCGTGTTGCTTTATGCAGCGTTACACAGATCCAACAACTGAGAAAATTAATTATATATTACCATTACCAGTCTCGCGAATCAAATAATCTCTCGTTGAATCATGTTTTGCAATTTGATAAAAAACATAAATGATTTGTAAAACCATTTCATCATCCTCTTGCTTGGCTGTAATGATATTCCATATTTAAAATAGTGTTTCTCTTCTGAATATATAAAAATAAAAATATGCACTCTTTTGTGCACATTTGTTTTAATATATGCATACCTTTAAGCAGTTCGATAAGAGACAGAAGTATATCAGCTTTACATAACAAACGAGCACAATCTTCGTCATGAGCTGCAGTGCCCAGAAATATGACAATCTCAAGAACTATATCATCTTGTGCCTTACCTGTAGATATAACAAATAAGATTTAATATTACCTCACAAAATTCTATTTAGGGTCATTGCACTAGTCGCTTTAGATCTAATTTTCATGCAGATTTGATTAAAATATTTTTTATTTGAAAATGTAATTGTATTAAGTTGACTTTGTTCATTGATTGGTGCAGTGACCCTGTTAATATGAAATATAAAAAGATCAATATAAGATGAAAGAGAAAGAGATCGTACCTGGGACCAGATTATTGCGTATCCACGGTATAAGATTGCAGCGTTGAATGATTTGAGAATAATCCAAATCCGGCAATTCTAAATTGCCTAACACGCCAATTACTTCTAGTACAAAGTCTTGAGAATCAGACTGAGTCAAGGCCATTGCAAAATCACCCACAAATTCCTATTAAATATGTATAAATTAATGATGGTTGATATATTTATCATATTAATTTTAATATTAACGTTTCAACTCACGACAAAATTTTCCTTCGTCGAGTCGTGTTGGGAAATGTTTCTGATCATCTTCATTACGAGGGCATCTTGATTTCTAAATGCGATTTTTATGAGACCTTGCAAGCGGTTGTTCTCCACCATCAGTTGCGCGTTCTTATTGTTAATAGCTAAATTTATGCCGAGTGCTATTAATTCAGATCTTACATGTTCATCCTCAGAATTTAGTATCATATTTGTTATCTAAACAGAATGTAGAAATATTATAAATTTTGAGCTTATTGAATTTATATCAAAATAGACTTTTACGTACCATCGGAATGCAATCTGTATTTGTGAACATTGCTTTCACTTTGTCATCCATACTAGCATGATAGAGTAGTCCCACAATCGTACTCTTATTTTTTATGTCAGCTGTAAATAATGTTGACATATAGAATTGATATGTTGAACCAATATCATGTAGAATTTTTATCCTGGATATTTCATAAAGAATTATCTATAACTTATTTTCAACAAATCTTACCTTGGCCAAGTAATTTTATCCATTTCGGTAACATACCAACTCTTATCATTCTCGCTCTTAATTTAGCGTCAAAAGAAAGATTAAATAACAATTTTAAAGTGCTTAGCACAAGATCACCATTATTGTTTTGTAAAAGCCTCGGTAATTTGTCTATAATATTTTCTTCCGCCTGTAAGTGTCACAATGTAAATTTACACTGTTATATAATACATATACTTCTCATATTATATTTATATAAAGTATTATTTAATATATATTACCATGAGATCTTTGTTTTCACGAAAGATGGATAGCTTTTTCAAAAACGTGACAACCAGGATTAATAAGTCAGTGTTCGTCCTATCTAACGTTTTAATCAGCATACCGATGACATTCTTTTTACGCATCTTCCTTTCGACATCCATAGCGTTCTCAGCAATATTTAAAAGTAGATAAAATGCAACTCGCAACAGTTGCTCCTGTTTCTTAGTCAAACTCTTGAACTTCTTGCGACTTTTCTCAAGTTCCTCCTTCAACTTCTTAATTTCGCTTTCGGATACAGTCACAGATATTTCCGCAGATCGTCTCTTGACTTCGTAATCCAACGGACCCTCCATATTCCAAATATCGTCGATGATTCTGATCTTTCTATCACAGTTGTCATTATTGCTCGCCGGGAAAAACGTCAGGCCAGTGGTATTCTCGAACTGTTTCCGACGTTTTTCCATGTCTTCCTTCCACTGGTCATAGCGACGTAATTCAAAATCAATTATATCCATACAAAGAGAACCAATCTATACGTAAAGAAAGAAATGAGAATATAGTCCCAGAATATGCTTGATCCTCTAAGTTTCATCAGCGTTCGCAACTTACTCTGTATTCAAGCACAATATTGTGAAACTGGCTATACGTTGAAAAGCAGAAGAAAATATAAATTATGTTCGTGGATAGTTCTATGCTGCGCCGCCAATCTTCTCTTAGAACTCGAGCTAATGCACTTAATAGTGATTCTGTATGAACAAAAAACATCTCATTACAACGTCATTAATTAATAAAAAATTTTCAACAGTACATAATATCCATTAAAAATGTCATCCAAAATTATTATTTATTAGAGATGTGTGAACTATTTGAATACAAACCTTAAATAAAATTCGATTCAATTTTAATCATTACGATTCGATTTTAAACTATTCGAATATTTAGAATAATAAATCACATATTGGCAATCTTACACAATCATATTTCCCTCTTGATTCGCACATCTCTATTACTTACAGAAGAAAATATATAACGTAAGAATTACCATTCTTCGTCAATTCCAAAAGATTATCGGGTACTCTGGCTAATTGTAAAATCAACGATGAACCTTTTATCTTGCCCGGTATTTCCTCGTACAAGAATTCGATGTAACTGTCCACATTACTAATGACCGCACGTTCGATCTCACTGTTCTCCGTGATCACTGAATTCGACGACGCCGGTCTTGGCGGCTGAGAATTATTATCGCTACCTATGGAAATTTAAAAAAAAATCAATAAATTTCCAAATTCTTGCAAACCATAAAAATCACGTAGTTACCTGCACTGATGTCATTGGTCCGACGATTTTGCAGATAATAGATCAACTGCTCAACTTCGCGCAGCTTGGATTCGTGTATTAACGAACACTTTTCCATTACTTCCTTTGCCAAGAGAGAAACATTCGTGTCCGCGTTCAAGCTCTTCAATCTGATTATTTTTTGGCATTCCTGTGTACAAGATGAACGTACAATAGTTTAGAGTCATAGAACAGAAAACTACATAACATTTCAGATATGTTGTAATGTTGCCCAGACATTGTTACTTAGCAAATAAAAATGAATTAAAATAGAATGTATTGACATTTCAAATTTGCATTTCAAATTTTTTGAATTTATTTGAATCCAAAAATACTCCGGAGTTCTAAAGCGCAAGTTCGGATAAATTAAAATAAATTGTAATAATTTTCAATTCATTTGAATTTATTTTCGTTTGCTGAGTATATGAGAGTTATTTCTTTATGTAAGCCAAGTGAAAAAAACCTGCCTTGCGATCGCCGAGCATAGGATCCCCCAGTTCCCCCAGTATCAACGCCTCGACGTCGTAATTCACTACCAGAGCCTTCTCTGTAGGGTGGACGTCCAGCGTCCCGGATCTCACCTTCCTAAGTGTCAATATGAGAATTGCATAAATCTCTCTGCTGCATTTTATAATTAAATTTCACAAGACATTTATGCAACATTCACGCGAGATTCGGGTAATCGAACGTTCTAGAAGAGCGTTGCAAGAATCACAAGTATTTGACAGACGAGTGACAGTCCGTTTGACAGCCGCCGAGACAGCGGCCTTCTCTCACCTTTTCAGAAATTTAGCTTCATCCATTTTGTCGCGCTCGCTGATTCCCCCGATTTAGAATATCTTCTTTTTGCACGTACAACTCGCGGACTCCAGCTCTCAATTTATTTGCGGTCACTCCATCTCCATGGAGAGAAAACCCGTCGGGTAGATCGGAGCAGAACAAGATCGCGGCTGCGTGCTGCGTGTCGAGCGGCTTGAACGTAACGACGGCGGCGGAACGGCACCTTAAGTCCCGTTTACATGATCGATGATTGAGAATTGTGAACTGAAGATTAGAATTCGACCAATTAAATAAATTCTATCGAAAATTTAAAGGCCAAATGGGCCAAAAGAGAAATAAAAATTCTGTGTTGTGGTTTTTTCAAAAAAAGTCAAATCCAGCAAAAAAAAAATAAATTCAAATGAATTTTAATTTATATCCGAATTCGCGCTTTAGAATTCCGGAGTATATATTTTTGGATTCAAATGAATTCAAATGGATTGAAATACGAAATGAGTTATTCATTATTTTGAATTCGAATGAATAATTCATATCCTTATTATATTGTTTTTAAATTCAAATGAATTGAAATACGAAATGATGAGCTGTTCATGTTGAATTCGAATGTACTCATATCCATATTTTTAGATTCAAATGGATTCGAAAAACCTGAAGCGCAAATTCGAAAATATCGAAAGTCGAAATGAATACATTTTTATCTATTTCAATTAATTATTAATTAAGATGATTTTTCTTTATACTATTATATCCTCAGCAAACGCATTATTATGCGTTTGTTGAGGATATAATGAAAAAAAATCATCTTAATTACGTCCATTTCTACCAATATAGATTAATTAAACTTTTTTTTTCTCTCTTCCCTCTTATTTATATTTTTATCTTCCTTCTTTCTCTCTCTAACACCGAATCATCTCTGCACTTAAAATAAAACAGCCCGAAGACCTATTACGTTTACGTCTACGTTCTCGACTAATGACATAATGGAGGCGGTGGAACTGTCGGAGGACGTTTCACTGAGGACACAATTCACTGTCGATGATCTCGACATAGAAATATTGCCGCTTATTTACGAGATTATTCGCAGGTACGTATCCCCGATAATTTCCTCGGTTTTTCACGTTCGATCGATACGAGTCAACGACTCATCCGAGACGGTGGTATAACCTCAAATTAACCAGAATCAAAATTTTCTCCGTGTCACTTTCTCATGAAAGATTAAAATTTCTTTTTTTCTTCTTCTTTGAGACTTTTGACCTAAGACACCGATGTTTTTCGATGCGTTTTTTTGTTACTTCCTTACTTACGGAGGACAGTCATATCTGATTTGTTTGCTACAACGCATAAACAATCATCACAAAGAATAAAGACAATATGCAGAATAGCTACGCCAAGAACATATGTTATCTCGTGGCAATTCAGTTTTTTTCATGTTATCTGCACATTGCGTCACATGTAGACATACGCTAGTTATGTACTAAAAAATAATTGATGTTTTATGAGGTTAATTTAAAGTAACTACACATATGCTCTCAATTGTTTGAACAATTCCATCAATTACATTTTATTAATTATTAATAAAATAATCTCGGTTTCATACTTGATGATACTTAAGTAAAGCACAAGAGTGGATTTTTAGGAATGTGAAAGTCCAAACTTTTCAGGAACATTGTGTAATTACATGTAACACGTAGAAAAAATGGTTGTATTCAGATGTTCATTTTGTTGAAAGTTTTTCTCGTTGTGATAGAACTACTCCTCTAAACTGAAAGTATAATCCAAGAGTTGCAAGAGGAAAAATTCCAATAGTTGCAAAATAAACTTTCTGCTGAATGCTGCTCATATGTAGATTATCAATCAAATATGAATACAAATATCTATAGATCATTTTAACTGAACTTCTTACATGGTTCCCTTTTTTCTTTTTTACAATGAAGAGAAAAAGAGAAAAGATGAACCATGCAAGAGGTTGAGCTAAAAAGAAGAGGCTTTTATATTTTTTTATGTAGACAAAAGATAGTGCTGCTAGTTGTAATTTTTAGTGTTGAGAAAGATCCTCATGACACTACACAGAAGGCAAAAGAGTCGCAGGACACCAGTCACAAGATCCTAGAATTACAGAAGAAGTTAGATTCTGCGAGATCGCAGGTGAGTCATCAACTCTTCTATATGAATATGTTCGAAAAAAATATTTCTGCATGATTGACACCTTTCCTATGACACTGTTGTGCCTTTTCAGATCAAGAGATTACCAGGGATCGAATATAGTAAGGAGGAACAATTGCAAAAGCTCGAGACTTTGCGCAAACAATTAAGACTGAAACGTGAACTTTTGTTAAAATATCGTAACACGTGTACGTTTGAAATACCGAAAGTGTAGACGCGCACGCGCATGTTTGCGAGAAAATAGAAAAATAATTTTCGAAGATGCCTTTGAGAGCTCTCTTCCGATATTTATTAAATAATGAAAACTTGATCAACAGACTAGCAGAATCCAAACCGATAAGGCAAACTGCACAATTTGTAGTGTACGCATTGATTCGAACAGGTATGATCAATGGAACGCGCCGCCCTATCTCTAGTCCACGAGACTTTGTTAAACAACTGAGAGATATTGCAGACCAATTAAAGCGAAAATTAGAAGAAAAAAATAAGTTTAAAAAATAGTCTATGTAGATTACATAATTTATTTGTGAAACCTTATTGTTCCTATAGCGATGAGAATTCTTAAATAATTTTTGTAAAGGCTGATGGAGCATGTAAAATTCTCTCGTGTAGTAAAACAAAAAGTTTCATTTATTCAATATTTCTGATCACAATATTTTAGCAACAATTGTACAATTGATAATAAATAAGTATTCAATTATGTACTCAATTATATGTAGAAATAATAACTTGAAATTTGTGAAAGAAATTATATTTTCTTGCTGCGGTCTTCGCAACATGTAGATAATTTATTTTTAGGAAATAGATATGTTTAATAAAATGGAAAATTTTCTTTTTATATTTGAAATATAATATGATACAACTCTGTGCTCTTAAAATTGCAAAATGTATTACAAGGTTGAAAACAAATGTGATATCCTTTTCATAGAATTATCATACAAGATGGTCTATTACAATGTACACAGCATTGGCAAAGTTATTGCAAGTTTTATCTTTAAATTCTAAAAGCGTTGATAAAAGGAGTTCGCACACCCTCTTGTACAAATATATGTATTCATATTGCACATACATATTGAAATGGATACGTGTGCCATTTCCTGATATTGTTTTTATTTGTATTGTAATATTGATTTAAGATACGCCTATATGTCTTTTACAAAAATAATACAATTTATAAATACCGATTTATATTTTGTCACCCATTATTAAAAGAATATCTTTTTAATACGACTAAAATAGTCGAGATGCGAAAAATTGTATTGTAATAAATTTCTTGCATGTATTCTATAATAAATTTATAGAGAATAGATGTCTACACAAGATTCTATAGAATCGGTTTTTTTATATCAGAAGAAAAATTGATAAAGAATACAGTAGTTTCGTATTGTAGATCACATTTTGAGAAACTCATATGTACTTATACAGGAGAAAGTTATAAGACCATTAATTATGTGTTTTTTGTACACAGATAGTTCTTACATTTTTGCAGGAGGGTTCTGCTCTGTTAAAGGCTGAATACTGTTGATAGCATTATGAGATCGTCCTCCTCTTCGACCTCTGCCCTTCTTATTCTGATTCAACCCGGATTTTTGCGGTACATTTTCCTGTTTCGCTGTTTGTGCTTCAATCATCGAATCTGTTTCGGTTATTTCCAGCGCCTAAAGCAGTAAAATTATACAATACTATTCGTTATCGTATTTTCTCGCATTAAAATGAATGAGAATGGTAAAAGTTTTTACACGCGATCGAACTTAAAAAAGAGATAAATTAAAAACAATCACTTTAATTGTATCATACTAAGTATCGCGTGAAATACCTGCACGTTTGCATTCTGTCGACTCTGCGACGTTTTGTTCGGCTTATTAATTCTGGATGCCTGCGTAGTTATACTATTCGAATGCGGTATAAGTTTCACTACGTTTCCCACTGCTTTAGTACGACCTTCTCTAAACACCATTCTCTGTCCGGGTTTTATATATTCAGGATGTTTGATAAACCTAAAATGTACTAAGGCTTTGTCACCCGTTCGCAGACAATCCTGAGACATCGATAGGATAGAGGCAGTTTGTCTTATACTGCCGCAATGTACTGCAATAATTTTTGAAACGATTAATTTATACGTGATGAGAGTATGACGATAATAATTCAAAGCAATAATTACCCATTGCTTGATAACGGGAGCTGATTGTTGTAGGATGATGTAGCACCAAAATTTCACCTTCAAATTCCCAGCAGGCCTGTGGATTAAGCGCAGGTGCGACCATTACCATACCCTTGCGAATGTGTGATCGTTTGATCTTCTTCAGGGCAAAACTGGCCGTCTGCCCACCCCTCACTTCGCGGACAGGCATCCTCTTCCGATGGATACTTTTGACAGTTATAGGTGTAAAACGACCCAGTGGATCGGGTCCTAGTAGCAATGTATCATTTAACTTTATAATACCTTTTAAAGTCGTACCGGACACCACTGTACCAACTCCCTGTAATTTTTAATTCTCATAATGTTCTTCCTGTATATCAGAAAAAAGGTTTTTATTTACGTAATATAATGTACGTACTGGTACCGAGTATGTATCGTCTATTTGAAATTCAGCAGGTTCATCATCATGACTAGTAATTCTTGCGGTCAATAAGTTGAGAAACATTTTAAGAAGATTTAGATTTTCGCCGGACACATTGGATACTTGAAATATTGGACACAAACTGCGTGAAATAAATATTGTAATATTTTATGGATATTCTAGATTACGAGATTCACTTTTCTATTTTTTATAGAATTCTGACGATATATCGAACTAACCGTTCTGAGACAAAATTAGTAGCGCTAACTACCACGTCATCGGGGGTTTTCACCGTAACTGGAACTTTTCTACAACCAGGAGACTTCAGAATCCTTATCAGTAGCTTCAAATTTTCTTGCAGAACGTTCGGTGGGCACATATCGATTTTCGTCACGACGACGAATACCGGTACCGACAAAGCTAAAGCAAGTCCTAAATGTTCCTTTGTCATCCCTACAATACCGGCATTCGCTCCGATCATCAGCATACCTTGAATAATATTTTTATTGAGATTTCGACACGTTCTCTCGCTCTTTTATCGAATTGCATAATTGCAAACGATACTAGTGTGTTCTTACCAAAGTCTGGAGCATGTCCAGTCATTCCGAAAACAGTCGTTTTCAAATATCTCTCGTGACCAGCGAGATCGATGAATGTAATTACTTTAGAGGATTTCTCACAAATCTTCACCCAATCCAACGACCCATGCTCAGGCTTATTAACTACGTTACCTGCGAATATATAACATTGTAGAGTTACTGCATCAGTTAATGAAATAAGAAATTGCCAGCCAATGAATAAAAATTTAATACAAATATATATTTATTTAATAAAAAATATTTTAATAAAATCTATAAAATTCTCTGAAAATTAGATTTAAAAAATATCAATTAATTTCTAATTTCTTATTTTAATATTTTTCTTATACAGTCATACAGTTTACTGGTGATTGTTCAGCTATTGGTGCAGTGGCCCTAGTAGAAAATAAAATGTAGTCGCATAAAGAGCGCAACAGAGCCAACTCTCACCGACGCTATCGAATCCTAGTATATCATTTCCAACAGAGCTAGTCCGTCCTGTTTCAGCCTCGTGTTTGTGGCGAAATAATTTCTGACGCGCCAATCCTCGTCCATTATCAAGCTCACCATGAGTCAGCACTCCCAACAAGGTCGATTTACCAGCGTCCACATTACCAACCACGGCAACCCTACAATTGTTGAATTGTACAATTTATCTCGTAGCTACGAATTATAGATCATCAAGCAGCAGTCCAAAAACTACATTATTAAATAAAAACCTGATCTCTAAGAAATCTTGTCGATCTAGGCGTCTTCTCACTAGATACTGTCCCATTAGACCGTGATCCGCTTTACTCTGACGTAGAAGCACACAATCCGCTTCCAATGTCGCGGCGAGAGACTGTAAAGTAGCGACTGACGCTTCGTATTCGTCCTCCTTCAATCCATCTTCAGATCCATCTGAGGACAGGGCATAGACAACAAATTTAATTCAACTATTTTCAGTTAACGTAACAATATCGTCGAGCAAGTACATTTCTTTTTCTTTAAGATATATTTCTGACCTTCGGCGATACCAATGTCAAAGATTGTCTCGCTGCCTCCATCTTGAATCCTTTCTTTCAGCCTCCTCAGCAATAGTTCGTACTGATCCTCAGATGGACTAACCAGGACATTCTGAAATTCAGAGTAATTTACATTATGAAATGCTACAAGACAACTTAATAGAAGAGATAATCCAGACTATAGTCTTGACTGCAAATGCTTGGAAGTATTTGAATGACCAAATCGAAGAATGCTTCAAAGCATTTGTAGCATCAAAGGGACCTTTATCTTAACATAAGCGTCCTGATGTACCTTGCCTCTGATGCTGGAGTAGTCTACGATCGGGACAGGCCCATGCTCCTTCTCCGGCAGATGGGCGATGGTTTGCGATATAATAGACCCGGTGCCCGACATAATATCTAAGAGTGATACGCGTAAATTCAACAGTTTCCTCCTGTACTTTTCCTCGCAGCAGTCCAATTATTTATCGCTCTTGTATGAACGCAACAGACATCTTCCAGTATTTGAAACGAAATCTTTTCCCATAGATCGCTAGTACTCGCATGTACATAACTGTGGCACTTGGAATTTCGTTTGACACCCTGGGGTGAGATCCCGAGACGTCTCAGACGGTCCGGTCCATCCTCGTCATCTGCAACAGACAGCAGTGGGTAACACACTCGCCCTTGAACCGCGTAGCGGCCGACGAGCGCTCGACGAGGATTTCGTCGACCAGCACGATTCAATCGTTGCCTCACTTGGCGTAACACGATCGCCGCGATTACGCCAACGATCAACTCCGCTCGTCTCTCGAAGACGAAGTAATGAGAAGTCGCGAGCAGATGACTTAGAACTTAAAAGAACTTACTACCTGTCGCGAAAAGGTAAAACGCGGGATACAAAGCAGATGTACGCGGTATCCATATCATAGTTATCACCCGGTGGGTGTCCTACACATGTCACGGAACGTACGAGCACGCGTATCGGTCGCGAGCCTCCGCCAGGCGAGCGGATTGTGTAACCCGGGTGACAACATATTGTTGACCTTTGCGGAGACGCACGACGAGGCGGATCGAAACATTCGGGATGAGAAACGACTCGTGCTCGAAGAGAGGAAGACGAGGAAAGCGAGGAGACGTCGCGCTTTCTCTCGCGACAGACGTAACCGCATCTGGCAGAGTCTCCTTTCACGCTCGGAAACGAGACACGCGGGAGAGCGAAGTCTCGTTTTCGCGGCGAGAAGGACAAATCGGACGGATCCGAGTGTTCTCGCGAGCTGTCATCCCCGTGCGCGCTGCTTGAGTTTAGAGGAATGTATTTACCTGTTAAAAAAAAAAGAATGAGAAAGGAAGAACGCACAGCTCGCGCCGTTACAAACTGACGTGTGAATGTGAACTGATATGAACTGACAAGTCGTCCGTCGACAGCAGTCGACAGTGCGCTTGCGAGCCAGCCGCTCTTGTCAACGATTTTGCGCGTACGTGTCGCTGTGTTTGTGCGCGCGCGAGAGGCGAATACTTTTTAATCAGAGTGGATAACTCGTGGATAACTTTGTGCTTTTACGTAAGACGAGCCAATCGCGGGTGAAAGGGATCGCGTCGCGGTCCAATCGTGTCGGATATCGGCCGTTTCGTCACGCCGAGCACTTTGTTTCCGGGTTCTACAGGCGGTGTACGTATACCGCGTGTATTTTGCGGCCACGGGCGCAAAAAAATCTGCAAATCTGCAATCTGCGATATATCTTCCTTAACCTTTCCACGTGCCTTGTTGGGATATGTGTCCCAATGTGTCCCAGTCCTTCAAAAATTCATATCTTCCACAGAAATAAAGATAGCGACTTCTTTATTTTGGACTCACTTTAAAGATGAATTGTTCTGCTCCCTACTACGAGGACTGTGGATACAACGAAATTAAAATTCTCATTTTTATTTGATTTTAAACTTTTCCTCCAGTCTCCATTTTTAAATAGCACATACGTCATAACATTATTTGTAGGTTATGTCGTACGCTCATATGTTGGAAAAACAACGTACCGAGAGTAATCCCAGTAATCCAACGTGAACATTCTCGAACAGAAGAATGTCGGGACGCAAGAAGAAGAACAAGAACAAATTGTTAGAGAGGAGACCTCGGCGTGTCCTCGGCAAGGAGCAGAGGTATTATCGGGAGACGGAATCCGATGAAGACGACAAGGCAGGTTAGGATGGATTTTGCTGGATTTGCGCTCTATAATGACATCAGTTGAATTTGTAGAAGATGCAGAAGATGACGAGCAGTCGTCGGTCCGATTTCCCGTGGCTATGTGGGACATGGAGCACTGCGATCCCAGAAAGTGCTCCGGAAGGAAGCTCGCGAGACACGGCTTGATAAAGATCCTGCGGTTGGGCGCCCGATTCCCAGGCTTGTGTCTCACTCCGATCGGCGATAAGGTAGCTGGCAAATGAAGGAGTTTTCGTTAGCCGTTCGCAGACCAATCTGAGTCGTTTGAAACTCTCAAGCAGTTTTTATCAAGTGCTTCAAATTCGGACGTGTACAAAAAAAATAGAAAACTGAGTCATGTACAATAATTGTACAATCGTATTCTTGAATGTTAAAAGAGTATACGAGAATTTTTTCAGATTTTTTACAATCAAAAAACTTTGAAAAATACAACCATTTACCAGTGACCCAGTTGGTCTGACTAAGCAATAAAAAACAAGTTGATCTTAGAAGAATTAACACAATCTTATCATAAAAACTATGTCAATGTATTACAGTGCGTGAGCCCGACGGATTGCGAAATCGTACGAGAGTATGGTTGCGCAGTCGTGGATTGCAGTTGGGCACGCTTAGATGAAACTCCCTTCAATAAAATGAGGACGCCTCATCCTCGCTTACTGCCATTCTTAGTCGCCGCCAATCCAATAAACTATGGGAAACCTTGTCAGCTGAGTTGCGTCGAGGCAATAGCAGCTACTCTCATTATTACAGGATTTCCAGATGAGGCTAAGCTCTATCTTGGAAAGTTCTCATGGGGACACTCGTTCCTGGAGTTGAACAGTGAGCTCTTGGAAAAGTACGCTCTCTGCAAAAGCAGTGAAGAAGTGATCGCGGCACAAGAAGAGTACCTAAAGAATGCTTGGCAAGAAAAATTAGATAGGCTTGGTAAGAGGATATTTAATTATCGTTTTTCTTCCTCTAAATTATTTTTATTTTAACCAATATTATATTCTCTTTAATATTGTTTTTTAGCACTTCCTGATTTTCCGCAAAGCGATACGGAATCCGAAGAGGAGGAGGAAAAGAAAGACGAGAATGCGGCATCAAAAATAACTGAGGAATTAGGCGATATAAAAATATAAAGTATAATAATTAAAGATGATTGACCTTTTAATGAAGTTCTTGATTTTGATTTCTAATCACCAGGTATCGCGCTTTAAAAATATATAATAAATATGTAGTTAAATTTCCAGGGTTGGGTAAATTAAAATATTTTTTAATTGAATTAAAGTTTGTGAAATTAATTTTGTTACATTAAAAGTTACATGAACAATAAATTAATGCAGTGTTAAAAGTTGCGTTAAGATTAAATTAAAAGTTAATTTTGAAAAGCATTATATATTTATATGAAATTAGAATGTAATTTTAAAAAATTTAGTTATTCTAAATAACAAAACAATTACAATATGGATCATCAAATAAATTTAATATTATTTAAATTATACGTTATTATTTCATATAAACTTAACTTATAAATTTAATATTAAATTTATACGTTAAGTTTATATGAAATAAAGAAATATTGTTTTTTATATAAGAATATACTTTTTTCTTCTAGGTAAATAGGTAAATTTTTAACTTTGAAAAAAAGTTCAAAGTTTATGTATTTTAAAAATAATTAAAGTTAAAAGTTAATTTATTTAAAATTAAGTTAAATTAAAAGTTATTAACTTTTTAACTAATTACTACTCAACCCTGTAATTTTCTACAACCTATAAAAAAAGATATTTGTTGTATACTTGTTAATATGGAGAGTAGAAAGCATAATAGGTCTATTTTTTTATATCTTGAAGTTAAAAGTCATTAAATTTTTAACTTTATTTAATTGTTAACATTATTCCACTCTGTAAGATCTAAAAAAAAGCATACATTGTATACTTGTCAATTGAATGTAGAAGGGATAATAATTCTATTTCTTTAATAGCTAAATTAGCGTAGACTTCCTGTAAAATGAAAAGGATATTTGTTAGCAGTTTAGCGAAAGCGAGAAGGAAAGCTCTAGTGCACTTCAGCATTGTAACAATAAAAAATTAATTTAATAGATACTTATAAAACAATTTAAAGAATCAGAATATTTTTCCGTGAATTCAAATCGCATTTGGCGGTGATTCGATCGCCAATCCGCCGCGTCCGTGCAACGCGTCATCAAGAGACCGTGCAATCAATGTCGCACATGCGACCGTTGAGTCGCGGTCGTCGGCGATTGGTCGACTGTCTGTACCGCTCTCGCGCGCGCCAATCTGTACGTCGATCGCTCAACCGTTGCGCTTTTTTGAACGTGGACCGTGCGCTGGTCACTCCATGCTCCATCGGTTGGAGGGGGATCACAGCTCAGAGCAAGTATCGCACAGTATCGCAGCACTTTCGAGCGCGACGTGCGTTTAACAATTGTGTGTCATTGTGTTTTCGTGTGGTGTATACGCGAGGAGAGACACGCTTCGTTTTTTCACGCGATACCGATATCGCGCGTGAGGAGAGCGAGAGCGAGAAAGAGAGGGAGAGAGACAAAGAAAGAGAAAAGCGGGGCTGGCAACGAGACGATGTCCGGCGATGGTCATATCGTCGCGATATGAAACTAGCAATACCTGACACAGCGACGCGCGGCTGCCCCTTATCTGAAATGTGTCGCTCTTATCGCGGTAGGCGCAAGTACCAATGCCCAGCGCGCGGATAAACGCCTCTCTCGCCGCCAACTAAACGCCTTGACTAACCGACCGCATATCGCTTGCTACACAAATTGCCGCTACCCTTGTATCTCCCGTAACCCCGGCGTAAGCGCCCACGCTCCCCCGCCCCCGAACGTACTTAACGCCTGCCTAGTCTTCGATCTAGACCTCGCTACGGAGCCCCTCTCAAAGCTTTCGATGTTTGACAGCTCCGGCCACGAAAGCGTGGACGCTAACGCCGCGTGACTTGTTATGCACTTCGAGACGGAGACGGCGCAGAGGCACTCAGCGTCCAGCATGTACGTACCGTCGCTCGTTCGTTCCGAGCAGCGCTCTTTTTTTCGCATGTACTGCATGATCCGTCGTCCAAGCGATGACACTGCGAGAAAACCCTGTCACGAAACAGCGTTGTTCGTTTCATCTTTGACGTTGCTTCTTTTGCTGTGAACAGGAACAAATCCGTGGAGAATCTGTTGATATCCAGCCACGAGGTGATCAGCAGCATCAATTCCACTGGCCTGGGTGGCCAGGGTGGCCAGGGTGCGGCGACGAGTCTAGGGAACACCACCGAGAACCTGCAAGAGACGACCGTCAGCTCCGGCCCAGAGCGCAACAGTCCTGTGTCCAGTCCCAACTTGTCCCCGCGTCTCAGTCCGAGAGCCCATTCTAGGCGGGAGTACTCCAGACTGAACTCTGATTCTACCATCAAAGACTCGCTCCGTATAAATAAGTCAGACGATCTTCTGTCACAGGTATTGCACCAAAATCTGATACTCTTTGATAAGGAATTACCATGGAATATGGAAAAATTAATGGAACCTAGTGATTTAAACTTGGAATAATAAGGAATTAAATGTCAAGCTCGCATGTGTGTAAAGCAAAATTAAAAAAGGTCAAGAAGACCAAGAAACGAGCATAACAAAATATTAAATCTTAAATTAAAAATAATTTAATACTGAAACATATTGTTAAGTTAACAGAACATTTCAAACTTGACTAGTTGATGAAAAAAACTTATTTAAAATGTTCTATTAAATTGACAAAGTTTTAATATTATTTTTAATTTAATGTTTAGAGAGAGTGTTTTTTTGGCCTGTTTGACCTTTTTAAATTTTAAACTTCACTCTTACTCCAAACCTAACATGTTACATCATTAACTGCTCCATAATTACTCTCGCTAAAGCGTTGTATTATAAAGTTTTTAAGAAAAAAAATTATGGCATTGTCATTCTTTTAAAAAAATATAATTATACATATAGCAAGAAGAATATGATGACAAAAACTTTACTTCTGTGCCGTTTGAATTTTAGAGTACTGAAGCTGGTCTATTACTAATTCTAATTACTATGTTTACATCGCCCGATTTACGCCGAAGTTACATCGGTGTTATGCTACTGGTCAATCACAAGTCCTCTGAAGAATGGAAAGATTGTGATTGGCCAGTTTCATAACATCGATGTTATAACTTCAGCGTAAATCGAACCGTATAAACGTAGAAGTTTCCCTTATCAATATGATGATTGATAAGGGAAACTTCTTTTTTCCCTCCCTAATCCGAACCTTCTATCTTATTCCCTTTTCACACAGTGATCGAAATTTCGTACAGCCTTCTAGACCCAGTGCTTTAAGGATTTAAAAAATATTAAAAAATATAACAAAATAAATTTATTTCAAAGCTGCATTATAAAAAATTATCTAATTTTATTTTTTGGATTTTGAATAAAAATCTTGGAAAAATCGGGAATTTTCAGGAAATTTTTTTACCAGAATGGAAATTCTTTTACCAGATCAAAATTTGACTAAACGCCCTAAATGTTATAGGACGTAATAAGCAGATCGTCCGACTCAGCCGATCTTAATAAGAGTTCCTCTCATGAGAATAAAAAGGAGGCACGTAGCAGCGATCGTAGCAAAAAGAAATCCTCTTGGTACAATGTACTTTACCCGACATATAAATCTCGTTCCGAAGACTTTAAGCGAATATTTAAAGACGTGCCCGACGATGAGAGATTGGTGGTAGGTAAGTATTGTCTTAAGAGTGTTTTTTCCCTTACTAGAGAATGTAACATTTTCATTTAAAATACTCTTTCGCCGAACTAACTTTACATCTGTTACGTCCACGTGATCGTAAAAAAAATATGATACTTAACATTCCACGATTTAATTAATCTAGCGTTGTTAACTTTTAGATTATTCTTGTGCTCTGCAGCGTGAGATATTGGTACACGGTAGACTTTATGTGTCTCAAAACTATGTGTGTTTTTATGCTAATATATTTATGTGGGAGACGCTGGTCTCCCTACGTTGGAAAGACGTTACATCTATTACCAAAGAAAAAACTGCGCTTGTCATTCCAAACGCTATCCTGATATGCACCGTTACTGACAAGTTCTTCTTAACATCGTTTGGAGCGAGAGATAAAACATATGTGATGTTATTTCGTGTTTGGCAAAATGCTCTTATTGGCGAGGTATGCGTATATCGTATATAAACTGAAGCCCAACTTTAGATGATCTGTAATTCACGTCAAGATAAATAAAATCTAGAGAATATATGTGTGTAAAACATAGAAACTACAGATCATCTAAAGTGGGCTTGATTCAAAGATTTTTTATTATTAATATATTTATTGTGCAAGATTTTATTTTAAGAAAATCTTTATTTTGAAAATATTTTTATTTTATTTAAAATTAATTTTTGAAATATATTTGTTTTTCGAGATTTATTTGTAAATAGTAATATCCGTCAGAAAATTTTAGAACTATATTGAATAAAAATCCTTTAAATTTTTGGAAATGTTATTTCTTTAAAAAATTTGTTTAAGTACAGATTCTTTGAATAGACTACGGCTGCGTTCGCTTTGACACTCACAGCGTTTGTAAGCATTATTCGTCTTTCATTAATATTTGATAAGCAACATGAGATGATGTTTACAGCCGGTTTTTTCTTTTTTCAAACGTTGGGATTGAACTTTTTGCACTTTATTTTTCCTCTTTACATTGGAGAGAAAAAAAAAGGAAAAATGAAGCGTGCAAGATGAACCGTTCAGTCTTGAGATATGAAAAAGAACTAACTAGCGGTGTGAGCGTCAGAGTGAACGCAATTTATACAGTAAGACCCCGCTTTATGCTTCTCTATTCAATTGTTTCATTGTTTCATTAGTGCGTCTTTGCTTAACTTTTAGTAAGCCGATATTTTCTTAGAACAATCTTGTTTCCTAGAACATCTTGGCTTCAATAACTTCGATAACACTGAACATATCGAGTCTGCTTCAGTAAGTCAATGTGCTTTATACGAGTTAGTTTAGTTATTGAGTACAGTATAATGTTTATTATTATTTAAGAAATTATTTTTTGTCTTTTTAATGTCTAGAAAAAACATTGATATTTTATTCTGTTTCTAAGGACATATCTGTGAGCATAATTGGGGGTCTTATTACATTATATAAACATAAATATTTCGTATTCTTGGAATGTATGTTTTTTCGAGCATAAAAAATTATCTGCTATTTTCAGCCGATGAGTATGGCTGAAATGTGGCAACTTGTTCATGCTTGCTATGGTGATGAATTAGGCTTGACGTCCGATGACGAAGATTATGTGCCGCCATTACCTGCGGCAGAAGACGAAAAGTTGTCAACTCGCTTTTCTGTAGAATCCTTTTCCGAGGTAAGCTTGATCTATTTGTGAAATATTAAATATGATATTGTATTTTGAGTTTTGATTATATCTGCCTCTTTCAATACTTCTAGTTTCAAATCTTAGATATCTCTATTGTTTCTAAATATTTTACATTATTTTTAACTTTTTTTTAATTTAATCAAAATGAAGAATGAAGTAGTCGCTATGGAAAACTCAACGTCTCCAGCCGCGGATTCTCTTTCCCCTGAGCCTGCTCCAGCTAATGAACTTCAGGTACAACCACCAGCTCCGTCAATACCTAAGTCGGAACCAGTTCTCGATCCAACGGATTTAAGTGACACAACGGAAAGCGAGGCTGAGAAGCATGGCTGTAAGTAGTCTCGAGCGGATCATTAACTGTTATTTTATGATAAAAAAATCTTTCTAAGTAGGATAGTAGTAAGTAAATATTAAGTAGCTGCATTTCTTTAGGTTTTCTTGTAAATATTAACATTAAATTAATTTTTCCAAACTAACTTAAACCACTGACATAAGATATCATATAATATTGAAACGGAAACAAAATATGATATATGATACTTTGATAGAAAATCTATATCGGGATCTGTGCAAGTTTTAAATATATATAAGTGCTATTCATTTCTGTAGAATTATGAATGCGACAGCAGCATGGTCATGATATAATGCTTGTTCCAGTGAAAATGAACATACGGAGCACCATGGTCTGTACTTCCCTGCATGAAGGTCGGCAAGTTAATAAAGCAACATTGCCTATCTACATCGACCAGCTGTTCACTCTGCTCTTCACGAATTCGAAATTCTTCTTAGATTTTCATACCTCTCGCAAAACTATTGGTAACAAGATAATTCTGTTAGCATGTCTGTCACGTCTTATCACGTTAAAGAATACATTCATTTTTAATATTTTGAAGAATAATTAAAAAGCTTGTTTTAAAATTATTTATCATATATATTTTAAGACGGTTTTAAAATCATTTTAAACCCATCTTAAAATAGAGATTGTGTATTATATAGCTTTTTCTCTCTCTTTCTTTCTCTCTTTATAATTTTTGTCTTTTTAAAATGTGGATTTAAAATGGTTTATAAAAATAGATTCTTTCATTCATAGTTGCATATCTAACATTATATAACATTATATGTATGTACATATGCATGTTTACGATATAAATATGATATAAATAATATAAATTTATTTCTATTGACCATTATTCTTAATATTTTCATTTGTGTAGATTTAATACAATCTGCTTGGACGCAAAACAATCAAACTGGTCAAAAGATGAGAACCCTTTCGTACACAATGACATTAACCCAAGCTATTGGTCCGAGAACCTGTCATGTTACCGAAACGCAGGTAAAAATAAAATTCTTAGTAATAATTTACGTTATCGTTCACATTATGTTTCTTTTTAAAACTCGGCTCTCTGGCGGCACTCATATATTGGTTACATAACGTTAAAGACGAGAATGACGTGCAATAAATTTAATTACTACGTATAGCTCTACGTTATTGCATGTCATTTCTCGTTTCTAACGTTATGTAGCTAGAATGGCGCCGCAAGAGAACCAAGCCTTAAATTTGTTATATTTGTAACAGGTGATGTTACCATGCAGTAGACCAGGTCATCTTTATTGTATCGATGTAGATAGCGTTAACGCCGGTATACCTTATGCCGATTCCTTCAGCGTTTCGACACACTATTGCATGAACAATGTTTCTGAGAATGAGACAAGTCTTATGATTTATTCGCAAATTAAGTATAAAAAAAGTGTATGGGGTTTTGTAAAAAGTAAGTTTAAAAATTAACAATTAAAGATGTTAAAAACTAAATCGCAATTGGGAAAAAAGAGAGTATTGTAATTCAAAAAATTGTAGAAGCTAGATGAGAACTTTAAAAATGGAATTATGGACGTACATTTAAGTTATGCTTATCGAAATTTAATATTTATATATTTTATCTGCAATCTTATCTCTTTTTTGAAATTATTTTTAAATATTGTGGTCATTGTAGAAAGTCATTGTAGTCTTTTAATTAGTTTAGTGGTTAATTATGATTTACGTTGATTTAAACATGAATATTAATGTAAACATTTTTATAAACGTGATTCAATTTTTGTTATTTATCAAAAATTTGTGTTTCTTGAATTAGAATACTCTTTGTTTCACAATGTGAAATATCATATATATGACATTGACATACAAACGATAACATTGAGGAATAAACTGAAATTTTTTTTTAAATAAATAGGTGTGATTGAAAAGAATTGTTGGGCGGGTTTAGAAGAGTATTCCAATAGTTTAATAAAAGCGTTAACACTGGAGTGCGAAGAGGGCAACGGAAGCGGAGGTATAAAGAGGAAAACGAGAAAACGACGACGCGCGACGGGTGTAGGCGCCACATTGCAGACACACGCTTCCGAGCATATATCTGCGAATCATCAAATTTCTCCTTCTAACTTGCCACATGCTCACAGTAATTATAATGCAACTATTTTTCTACTAGTAATATATTGTAAATTTCAATTCATATATTTTTCTTTCCCATATAGCTGCTAACTCTAGACCCGATACCAATATAATTCTTAGTTCAATGCTACTAGTCGCTGTATTGTGCTTAATGGTGATTAATGGCTTATTGTATTATAAATTATGGGGATTAGAAGAAGCTGCTGCATACACTATTATGGACTTACACGTACTCAAGTACGTATTATTGTTTTCTTTCATATAAGGAGACTATATTTTCGTATATGTATTATGACATACGTTTCTGTTTTCAGAAATACACCAAAGACTGAAGAAGATTGGATTAATCTTTTGCAACAGCAGGAAAGTTTACACAACGTAGAGATGAGGAAATGGCAGAGGGTTTTGCACACAGCTGCACAATTGCTTAGACAAGTAAGGCTCAGATAAAATCATTGATTAAATAAAAATAAGAATATTGAATTTAATAAAATGATTCAAATGTGGAAAAATTAGAATTATAAATGCAAAACAATATTTAGATAAATCTTTTTTTCGTAAATCTGAATTCTATTAATATACATGAATAGATTTTCTAAACATAATGTATTTTTTATGCTCTTTTAATTTTTTCTTAAATTTGAACACTGAAGAAGTTCGAAATTTTATCCAAATAATTTTTCCGCATCCTATATATTCTATACATGTATAAACTGTTCCTGACATTCATATTTTATGCTTGCTTTAAAAGACAGAAGAATCTTTAACGGAACTACAAATGAGCATCCATCCCACTGCAACGGAAAAGATGTTCTCAGTATTAAAACCGAACTTAAAAAGTCTCAATGCACATACGGAACGGCGAAGCAAGTCGGAAATGTAAAAATCTATGTATTAAGTAATTAATACCAATATATTTTGTGTAAAATATGAATTCAAATGCCCCGATAAATATCGGTACACGCAACAAGCGTTTAGGAGCTATTAATTATATGTATGTATTCTTCCTGCCTTATTATTATTTTAAGGTTCGCGATTATTCTCTATGCTATGTGTACAGAATCAATTATAGGACGTTATGTTAAAGTTAATAACTTGAATATTTCCTGTATAGTTATATTGAATGTGTAAACGCGCGCTTTCTATTTAGGCATTGTGAAATAATGTTATGAATAATAGATGATTTTTAGAACAATCCTTTGTATGAACGAAATTCTTTGCACTCTTCCAAAAGAGTAATAACATTTAACATGACATCTAGGATTGATGTGACATGAAAAATTGTCTGAAGAATTAACGTTATTTATTTTGATTAAATTACTTAATCAAATCAAGTAGGATAAGGACGTAACATTTACAGAATGCGTACGTGGAAATATATCTTGAGAATTTATTTCTCCTCTGGTTTATTGAATACAAGTGTGTATCCACACTTGCCGCAATAATGGCGATCTTCCATTGCCGCCATGAATACGCCGGCACCGCACTGCTCCATGGGGCATTCTCTCCTCAAACGGTGGATCTTTCCGTTTTCATCTACCTGTAAATCATTTTTCACACTCAGATATATTGTTAAGATAAAAGTTACCTTAGTAAAGATAAAAGAAAAACTCGAGATTAGATAAATAGAAATAACAAAGATTATTTACCTTGTAATATTTTAGTACGGCAAGCTTGACCTTCTTCTTCTTGTGCTTGATTTTTTTGGGAGTAGAGTAGTTCTTCTTCTTGCGCTTCTTGGCACCGCCTCGCAAGCGCAACACCAAGTGTAGCGTAGATTCTTTCTGGATGTTATAATCCGACAATGTCCTACCATCTTCCAATTGCTTGCCAGCAAAGATCAATCTCTGCTGATCTGGCGGAATTCCTGAAAACAGTAAAATATCTCACTTAAACTTTGATAATAATTTACATATTAATTAATTTAATATCAAAATATATATGATATCCACTATAATTTGTTTTATTTATTAAATATTTATTAGACATTTGAATCAACATAAGTTGATTTTTGTTGGATAAAAATATGAAAATATTAACAGTTAATTTTCTTGCGATAGAAATAAAATATTGAGATTGACAAGATTTGTTACGAGATTAAATTTTAACAGAACTAATAACGCAATATTTTTTATTTAATTTTAAAGACATTTAAAAATCAATTTAATATGCACCTTCGATTATTTTTCAAAATCAATACAGTTTATATATTGAAAATTTTCTCACCTTCTTTATCCTGAATTTTTGCCTTCACATTTTCGATTGTATCAGACGCCTCAACCTCAAGGGTGATGGTCTTTCCCGTAAGAGTTTTTACAAAGATCTGCATGATCAGTTCTATAACATCAGTTACATTATTTATTAATTTCAAGTAGTCAATTCTAAATCGTAAAATCTATATTTCGCAGTTAGAATTAAAAAATTAGACATTGAGATATGTTCTAAAATACCTGTATCTTTTATTTATACACAAAAATTTAAGGTAAGATATTAAAAAAATTCAAAGTAGGATATTATATTTTTGATATTTGAAATTAAAATTATTTATTTTTAAAACTATATAAACATTTAAAAAATGCAAGTACGAGTAACATTATTTGAATGTTAGGATTACAGGCTAATATCCAATTTCTACCAATGTAATTTTTAATTTGCTCTTCATCTTTTTCTAATTCTTAGAACTAAAAAAGAATAAAAAGCAAGTTAAATCAAATTTAAAATTAATCTATGTTAGTAGAAACAGTATGAGAAATATTTAGAACAGATTATCTTTCTCAATTAAGAAAACAATTCCTTAATTGTTTGGAGTAGTGTTAGAAATGTTTCTAAAATATACCGTAACACAAGATAAATTAGACTCAAAATTACATTTAATTACACTCAAAATTTTGGAAAGAGTTGGTAAACAAAAGGACTATACAATTCAATGCAAATATACATATTTCGCTTAAAAAATTAGTTTTTAAAGATTTTTGAGAATTTTTGATTTTTTACTTGAAAAGTCAATATCGGAAGTATTTGATTAAGATTTTATGACTTGCATCAAGAAATCGAGTATAGGTATAGGGTATAGGTTAGACGAACAGAAATGGAGGCTACTTGATCAACGTGTGAATCAAAAAGCGAAAAAGCATTAACCTTGAAAAAAAGCTTGTCCAAATGTTATCTTTATCACGACGACTCGCGATCGCATGCAGTCACCGCAATATGCTCCGTTAATTACACCGTGCAATGTAATAGGTGTGCAATCGCTCCGAGAGCACGTTTATCGCGCCTGGCCATGTGTCTCGCAGATACTTTCATCGCGTAGTGAATATAAGACCATGAGCCGCTATAGATCGGAAATATATGATGTCCAGGGTGGCGGAACGCGAAAATAAATATAGCGACTCTATACTCGATCATTTCTCTTTTTTAAATTACAGATCAAGCAGAAAATCGAATCAGAACCTACCTCTGATCACGCTGCGAGAACACGGAAACGCACAGAAAGGAAGAGGTCCATAGAAAAAACAACCCGGGAGTATACATACACGTTAACTGCCAACGTAGGACAGCAATGCACTCATCACTCTTTGCGATGCCGGAAACGGTGATCTCAACGTCATCTAGCGACTGTCAACAAAAATAAACGTTTTGGCGGGATACGCGAGAAATTGATTGGCCACTACGTAAATCGTGCCAGATTTTCTATTGGTTCTTGTGGAAATGTCAGAATTAATGAGAGTCGGTCTCCATCATCTCCGATTAGCTGGATCAGTTGGTTAAATTTACCAATAGCCAATTGTAAAATTTAAAATTGATCGTACTGTACGTTTTTTAGACATGTCCTTCAATTATAAATAATTTTACTAATATATTTACTAACATATCTATAAAAAAATATGTATACAATATAATGTGTATACAATACAATGTATTTAAAAGACTTATCTTAATTTTTTAATACAAACTATTATACGTAATCGTTACTGTTTATATACAATTATTTCAAAAATTATTAGAATCATAACTTAGGAATTATAGTCTATACAAGCAAAACAGAGTTAATACATCCATCATTCTCAGGATTATTTGTAACCTGAGCAAACTTTCCCCATACAATTTTGCCTGATTGCGTGACAAAACCCAATTCCGAGATATTCACTTCGATAATAGTTCCTTTAGTTATAACACCTAAATTTGTGTACATAGGAGAACTGGGATTTTTCTTGACGCCGATGATCGGCAGGGAGAAGGTCGTCTTAAGCTCCGGATGTGTGACGTGCGCGGTTTTGAATCTCAGTGCCATCGGTCTGATGAATCTTTCGAATTTCGGCGGTTTCCTTGTAAAGTTTTCCCCGACGAAGGTCACCTTGGTCACCATCCGCTTCCACGATTTCCGTTTCGTCTTGCCACTTCTCACCACTTTGAACACTTCGGACTCCGACTGTGCCCTGACTTTAGGTATTGGAACGTCCCACTTGCCGACTTTCTCCTTACGTTTCTGTTTTATCATGTTCGACAGCACTTTCCCGCGTTTTGTAATGCCGCGATCCAGCAGATAGACGGGCAATGCTTCTTCCGGCAGTCCATCAGATGTCTCCTTGACCTTCTTTTCCTCGTGAGCCTTAATTTTCTTTTTCATCTGGATCTTCTCATTGCGTCGCTCCTTATTGAACATCTTGGCCTTTAAACCACGCAAACTACGAGCCTGCTCCGCTCGTTTATGAGGCGCACGAGCCTCTCTCTTTCTTTTCCTCTCCTCATAATCCAGACGGCGACCGTAGAGCTTACGGTGCCTCTCGATATACTCGTTCTGTGGCATCTTTCTATATAGGTTTCTGTACACACATGGAATAAATCCTTCCTGAAAAAGAAATTGATCATTTAACTGAAAAGAGGTTAAGGACGACAAAAGGAAAGAACTATTTATCCAACGCGAATAAAAAAAAATGTGAAATATCAATCTGGACGAATGTATAAGTATTGTCTCTATATTCAATGTATTTATCGCAATTAAACGCAATCGTTAATCGTAACACGTGTGCAGCGACAGGAATACAATCGCACGTGTACTGACATGTGTTTCACAGTTACATAAATGGAGATGGATTGTGTCAGATGTGATAACACGCGAAAGTGCATGCATCGAATTTTATCAATTTCTATTTTCTAAATTACAAAAAATTGCGTAAAAACTTACCTCCGATCGCTATGCTATAGGAATTAGAATTATTCTAAGTGTATGTGGAGTATGCTATGTGCGTCTGTGAGAAGGAACAATCAGAGAGTATGCGAATATATGACAAAACTGCTAATACCCAGAATAACGCTCCAATGACCTTCCAACTTGTGATTGGCTACCGTGTTCCTTTGTCTACATTTTGAATGCAATAATCATTAAAAAATGTGTACAACATATGATTTAATATTAGTAATAAAGATAAAAAATAATATAATAAGAAAAATAATTAATATTATAAAATATATTAATATTATAATAATTATAATTATTTCTTTGCATATCAAAAGCAGCTAATATCAGTGACAATTATTTATAAGTAATTCGATGATCAAAAAAATTAATCCACGTATAAAGATTTCACGTCTATGGGAAATATAGGGGGATTCCCTGTTTTTTTATTTTGTACGAAAGAAAAATTATCATACTGTCACGCTTATCTATACTTATCGTAGTGATGAGAAGATAACAATTGACAACGTTAAATTGAGTGTATAGTTCGAAAAATCTATTGATACGAAAAATAATTTAGTTGTGTATCAGCAGTTTAATAGTGAAACAGTGTAAGATTACATATGTGGTGTTATATAATAATTCTCACTTTTCCTTGCATTTTCGTTAAAAATATTAATTTATATCTGTTTACAGTCTCTTATCCTCTCTCGGCAAAAAAATTCAATATAAAAAATGTAAATGTTTTTTAAGTACATAAATATTATTGGAGAGATTATTTAAAAAAATGGGTAATTACATATTGTACTGCGATTTAATTCGATACTGTTTTTCTTCGTAATAAAAATATTATAAATAATATCTTTAGGTAGCTCCGAAAGTCATGAGGCACCTGTAAAGAATGAACAAGCACAATCATCTAACGAACAATCTACAGTAACAGCTGTGACATTTCCCCCTCCGTTTATCACGAAAGATAATTTTATTACAACCTGGTTTTCATGGAAGAAAAAATTTCTCACTTACATGAAAAATATTGATACGGCAGAGGAGAAAAAAGAGATGTGGGGTATCATGCTTTTAAATCGTATGGGTCCCATTGGTCAGGAAATCCATAGATCCATAGAAGAGATCCATAAAACATTGCCCTTTTACGATAAAAATATACAGGAAGATATAAATGTATTAATTAAGAAATTTGATATCTATTGCGTGGAAAGTGTATTTGGAGACAAGAAAAGAGACTGCAAAGATATCGACGTATATGTATATGATCTACGTGTATGTATAGTAGAAATACTTATATTAATCAGGATTAATATAGGGGAGACCAGGGCTATTCGTTGCAGTTTTTTTTTCTTTTGCGTTTTCTGAGTCCTGTATTCATTAAAAAAAAAAAAGTTGGACGATTTGAAAGGTTGAACCTTCCCCTTTACAATNCCCTTTACAATGTCGTTATAGATAAAACACGGAAATGTACTTGCTTTGAACTACATATAAAAATGTCCACCAGTGCCAGGTATATATATATGCCATAAGCCCGGGGTAATTCGTAATCAGTCCCGGAATATTCTGAAATTTGT
>QKQZ01000856.1:0-17459 GCA_003595255.1 Solenopsis fugax | reverse complement strand
TTTCCGTGTTTTATCTATAACGGCATTGTGAAGGGGAAGGTTCAATCTTTCAAACCGTCCAACATTTTTTTTTTTTAAATGAGTACAGGACTCGGGATACGCAAAAGAAAAAAAACTGCAACGAATAACCCCGGTCTCCCCTACGTATATTACTTGAAAAGTTCTAAGAAAAGGTGTAGACTTTCTCAATATTTCTAAAAAGTGTTCCATATATTTCATAAAAGTTCTCAGAAAATTATGTATTTAGAGATGGGTATTATTTCAAGAGAGGTTTATGGGTTGTCTCGGTGTTTTGATTCATCGTCAACCTTTCGTGAACATTGCAGTTTATTTCATAAGGGTGCTAATTAATCTGATACTGCGTTGCTTCTCCGAGAAAAATTTTCACTAGGGTACTCACTATCCGGAGCATACCCTTGGTTCCCCGCAAGGCAGTAATGATTCCGATGATGGAGATAGTTACTGTGGCGATTTCGAGGAATAGTGAAGCGAAAAGTATTTCACCAAACTGATTGTTAGGTGATTCTCCTATCCATGGTGGCATGGAAAGTAGAACGTAGCCGCTTCCAAAAATTAAGATAATTGTGATAATCTAGAACATAAATAAATTGTAAATTTAATTGGATATATTATTACGCAAGTATGTAATGTCTTCAGAAAAGTGCGAGACTAGAACTTACGAGAATGAGGAGGTTTACAGAGGCAAGAAGACATTTCATGAAACGTTCGCAGATAACCATTTTCATACAGTATCCTGTTCTCTCTTATCTGCAAAACTCTGTTAACAGAACGATATAAATAAAATATACTAATAAAATGAACAATAAAATGCGACAATGTTAAGAAGATAAAGGCACGGTAGCCTGCAAATATTTTTCACTTCTTCTTAACAATTAACGTTGTAATTGCTATTTCGTATGAAGAAGAGAATTTGAAACGAGTTTTTTTAAATGGCTTACAACTACAATGGTATTACAACCGGTAATACCGGTTCAGAGCCGCATCTTTACAATTATTTACATATTTACGGAATTGTATAATGGTCTATAAAAACAACCAAAAACTTTTTATTTTCCAATACTCGTACAGTTAGCAAATTTCGCCTATTAGTCATCGTCCAATTCGTTCTTGGTATAAATTAAACTAGCATATTAATTAATAAATTTTGTTGTTATTCTGTTGTTTAGAGAGAGAGAGAGCCATTTTACAGATTTATATTATTTAATAAACGTAGATGTAGATTAACTCATTTCCTCAAGGAATTATTCCTAGTTAGGAGATCAGAAAAATACGGATTTTATGATTTTGTTTTGAAGAAGTGTATGCATATTCGTATATAAAAGTTTTTTTACTCAAAAAATCAATGTTTGACTAAGACTTCATCACTTTTTTATGTAAAAATATTGATTAGTAGTTATAGCCGACAGTTTGGGAAGGCGTTTTTTCAAAATCGTTTTGCAATGATTAATATTATTTGGAACTAGATTACTTGAAATAATAAATTCAAAGAAGATTTAGTTAACATATAAGTTTGATTAATTGATTTGTCGAAAATTGAATAGGAATAAAATGGTGGCTGTTCAAAGTTAAAATTTTGATTTTCAAGAAAACGTATATTTTTCATTCCTAAAAAAAATATACTGTCACGATGTTTGCGTTTGCGAATGACGCAATCAAAGAAAAGACGGAAATATATGTGAAACGCGCGCGTGGGCGACGATCGTAATTGACGTGAGAATTTCACCGAATCCCGAGAAGTTGGGCATCAGATGCATTTGCAAGCCGCGTCCACTTACCCGACACCAATGTACGCAAATGTTGACGCAATTACACGATAGCGACCAAAAAATATACTGCTCTCGATCAACGTGAAACCGAAGGATCGTCGCTTGACGCGACCGGTCGGCTCCCCTATGCGTCAGAGGGTAGGGCGGAGAAAGCAAGGGCGGAATAGATCTCTCTCGCGAGGAAGGGAATAGGCGGGCGAGAAATTCCACGGAAGGCCGATATAACAAGGAGTAAAAGAAATGTGTTATTGCAAGAAGATTAACTTATGAGATTAACGAATAATACGAGACAAAAGAAATCAGTCGAAAAAAAGTAATTAGCGCAACTACCCAAAGTTTGATCATACAGACTAATGCATGATCATACATAAGCCATGTACGATTACCGTCGGTGCGGTTATGCATCGTCGGGAAATTACGTCGACGTAGCGTCGGCGAGCCCAAGAGGAACGGTTTTGCGCTCCCGCGCGAAATTCACGCCTTGCTCGTTCGTAATTGCCGATTATTTAAATTTCGTTGGCTCTCCGGCTCCGTCTCCCCGCGCTGGGCTCCCCCCCAGCTACTTTCGATCCGACAAACTTCCCAAGGATAATCAACGGCTGTCCTCAATAATTTCGAAGAGACTCACAAGATGTAACTCCAACTTGATCTCAAGAGCTACAATTTTCTCGCGAAGGGCTGCAACTTGCTAAGCGGCGGAGAATGAAAGTTTTAATCTCTATTTAGGGGAGAAGGGGGTAAGATGACGATCTTATGGTTTGTCGATTTTTGCTAATTTCTGTGATAATGCAAAAATAGCAATCTATTTTTTTTAGATTCACTAAAACATTGTTTATCAGCAGTAAAAATTAGAAGTTGTTAAATAAACTAGAATTTTTTAAAATTTAAATTCTTTTAGGATGTGTCAATTTCATCATCTTGCCCCCATATGCGGGTAAGATGACTTTTAATACTGAGTAAGATGAAAAACAGTCAAATAAAGTTAAAAATGTACTCTTACGAATAAAAAAGATTTATTATAACATAATAATCTTATACTATTTTGATATTACAATATAAGTAAAGAAAAACGTACATGGAACGAAAAATACTTATATAATCTGCAAAAATAAAATTATTAAAATTATGACACATTACGATATATATTACGATTAAAATTGCGTTAAAATACTGTTAAGAGGATGCTAAAGTAACAAGAGAACTTCCTCAACGTCGGTACTGCAGATTATTTTTTCTGCAGAAGGGTAAGAGGGAATGTTAAAATCAAGCTAACGCTCTTTGTTCAACGCATAGATCTGTCTTTGTTTTTCGATTGTAGTGCCATCTGCGAAAAGACCTATCAATTACTTTTGCACACTATCATTGCTCTGTTTATGACAGTTCAGTTTCGCTGAGCGAAATATGCATGCAGTAAAAGCACATTAGTTGATCTTTTTTGTTAGACGTTTAGTCGTAATTTCACACGGTCAGTGTTATTCGTGCGTGTTTTCTGAAAGGTGCTCTACTCTTATTTTGTATGTGCGAGCTATACAACTTCTGTACTAATTGTAAGATAAAGTTATTCTCAGGTGACGGATATACGAGTGAATTTTTAATGATTTATTAACTTTTTGTTCGATTTTTTTGTAAAATTTACCTGAGCACCCTTTCTTTTTACGCGTATTTCAATTCTATAAAAAGTTTTTGTGATTCTGTAACGCCAATTCGAAGAAATTTAGAAGCTGTAAATCGGTAATTCGCGGTACTTTAGCATCCTCTTAAATGTACAGAACTATTTCTTAAAATTATCTAGAACTCTAGAACTATCGAAAATCTTTACATCTCTAAAAAAATCAATTTTTTAAACAATGGAGAGCCAACTTCACCGACACCGTGACGCTTTCTCCTATTAGCCGACACCGTTGTTCGTTCTTCGGTCCTCGGGGACGTTGTCCGGGCCAAGCACTCGGTTTTCTCGCTGACAGCTGCTCGAGATCGTTCGCTCACTCTGCTCGTCACGCAAGGCAGCACGCAAAAGCCGGGAAGATTGCGTTCGATCCGCGATTGATGGGTGTGACCCCACCCACGCGGTGCGCATCTTCTTCGTGCGTCGCTGCGCGACCAGTTCAGTTCAGTTCAGTCATTTTTGGTACCCGTCCCTCAAACGAATTGCGGGGACGATATGACCATACTCCAAAGGCTTAATGTGTATCAGAAGTTTAAAAGTGGAAACGAAAAAACAGTAGTGTTAACACGAAAACAAATTGTCGATTGTGATGCAATCGGCTATTTCAAAAATATTCAGTAACGGACAAACACATCCGCACCTGTTCAAGGCCCCGAACGGATTCTCGCTGCGCGACCAATTAGATCCTGTTGCGATCCTAGTGGGGTGGCACTTGTACTACATACTGAATTATGTTTTCATGTGACTTTGAATCTTATATTTATTAGCTGGAATATTAGGCGAGTTTTATAATTCATCGATTGATCAATCGCATTATGCACAAATAGAATAAAGTTTTATAGAATAAAGTTTTTATAGAATAAAGCATTTACGCATAATGCGATTGATCAACCGATGAATTTAAAAACTCGCCCATTATAGCTGTATGAATATTCTTTTGCAAAGCTTTTAAGTCAATAGATCAGTAAATACAATGAAACAAAGACAAATGAATATTAAAAGGCACTTTTATTTTCGAACTTTGTTAATGGCCTCAAGTGAACAAAAAATATTAATTGAAGAAGACAAAACTTATTATTAACAGTTTCTTGAAAAACTAAAAATAATATTAAAATATTAATGCATTCAACAGTCTTTAGAGTATTTAAAAACACACACACACACATACGCCCCCCAAATAGTATCAATGTTGATAGTTATACTGTAAATTCGCATGTAAATCGAAACAACATATATATTCTTTTCGCCAAAATAGCCATGTAGTTATCATAAAGCGATACATGTTCAGTTTCAGGTTCAGTCAAAATTGATAATTTGTACAAAACATTCTATTCACTAAAATAGCCACCGCACTGCTACAGCCTGTAAAGTTTAAAAATATTTATTAATATTAATCCCACATATCATGTATATAATTTCAAAGGAAATATTTCACTAATCAAAATACAGAATATTTTTTAACCTCAAATAATTTTACCCGTAACATGATTTGTTAATATTGCACTTACCAATAATATCATTTACAATGCTTCTAACGTTATAGTGTCGATGTCGGTGGTTACACAGTAAATTCGCACGTAAATCAAAACCAGAGAGAAAACTCTGGTTTTCTCTCTGTCAAAACAACATTCTTTTCGTTAAAATAGCCATGCAACCATTACAAAGACACGTGTTCAGGTTCAAAATTGGTATAATGAATCTACTGTGTCGCATGAAACGATACGATCATACTTTAAAGGTTTAATAAAATAGAATTTCAAAGATTAAAAAGAAATAGAATAACACAAAGTCTACATAATATAATTGCATCAGCAAACATTTTTACAACGGACAAACAAGTCCGACAAAGCAACACGTGTAACATAAAATTGCTCGTGTTCAATCGGCCCTCATCGCTCAATTTCGACTTGCGCGCGCAACTTTTACTCCCAAACTCGGGTGGCAATTGTCAGCCATGATGTTTCCATATTAATGATCATTCCGTGTCATTCCGGTGCTTTGCAGTGTTAAGCTAAGACCACTGAACTATAATAATACTGGAAGGGTCATTGTCATATTACGTCCGTAAGCGGTGATCGTGCATGAGATAGCATGATGTATGTACTAGAGTTCCTAAAATAAGAGTTTGGCAAAACCGCCGCCATATACAGCCAAATTTACGTTGGTCATATGATTTCTCATCTTTAGGTTGGCTATCTCGTACATGATGTCAGTTCGATTCAGATTGTTTATAAATCGGTTGCTAAGATCATAGTTTAGTAAATTAATCAACATTATGATAATAATTAAGTAATTTATTAATTAATTTAAATATACATATATAACATTGTGAAATATTTACAAAATACAATATTGAATAATATATTAGCTATATAGTATGTTTGTCTTAATTATTGTTTCTTTTTACAAACATCATATTTAAAATTCGCGATTGTTTGGCTGTTACATATGGCGGATTGAGGCAACCAATCAAAAATCGTCACTACATTTGCCAAACTCTTATTTTAGGAACTCTAGTATGTACGTTACCTCCCTCTCTTTCTAGGGGCTCTTTCATCAATCTCGGTTAAGGCTAAGCGACAGGTTAAACCATTGGAATTGACCAATCGCATTGCTTGTTGTATAAAATGACAAATGCGATTGATCAATTCCAATGGACTATCCGATCGGTTAGATTCGTGAAAAAGACCCCTAAGCGCTCTCTGCGCATGCGTCAGCAGTCGAAATTATTCACGTTACTTTTATACTCAAAATTTAAATTTCTTCCTCGTTTCCACGTTGACACAGCTGTGTTGAAATCGATAAATACAATGGAAAATCTAAACATTTAGAATACTAAATAAATATCTGTACTTGCATAAATAGTAAAAGAAATCGCAGGTTTTTATCTATTCTCATGTGTTAGTACTTAAAAACTTTCTAACGTGACTGTACGACAAAGAGGGAAGACCTGCAGATTGGCCCTCTCTCTCTCGTCACGCTTTCTGGCCGCCCGCGCCAGTTACCCTTCTATACCCTTAAGTAAGGTATTTCAGCTAAATAAGATCCTTTTAATTTATTTTTTAAAAACTTTATTTATGGGAATCTTTTGAAATAAACTAAGTGAGAATAAAATCTTTATTATAATTATTCAAAAAATAAAATATATCTTCCATATAGAATATTTGTAAATAAACAAAAAAAAATTCTTTTGAACTCTTAGACATTGAGCCTTACGCACAATATGTATATATATGTATATATATTGTATTTATTACGGTGCAAAATATAAAATATATATGCGTATATGGTGTAGTAACATACTAGTTCCAGAAAACAAAATGCTAGCAGTTTGCTAATAGATTAACATTAAATTCGACTAGATTTTCACTGCAGATGCATTCAAACCATCTGTTTGATTTTACGTAGTTACAATTTGAATTTACGTAGTGCGTAAAACCAATGGACTTATGCAAGTTTTATATGTGAAACTGTTTTTAATATGGTTATATACATATATAACCAGATAGCAATGCATTCCTAGTACAAAAAGAGAAATACCACTACAAATTTTCCTTCGGTTGCAATCACTATAATGGAGGCACCAATCCCTTTGTATAGGGCAATCTGAAGGCAACGAGAAAGAAACTGTCTCCTAGACAATTGAAGGCTAATAGCGTATGGAACTTATTAATATAAAATTTTCAAGAACTTGTTATAAAGTCGCATATGTGGCATACGGTGCCGGCAATACCATAAGCAAAAGCGAAAACCGCTTTCCTCAATAAAGATAACAACTTAGCAATGTACTTTTATCAAATTGATAGCAACATGCCGGAAACTTGCTATTTGGGCACTTACATAAGATTTATAGATTATATAAGTTAAGCAATCCTATTTTTAATAGTAATGCTTCTTTTTTTACGCAGTAGATAATTCTAATATTATAAGTAAATAAATATTAAAAATTACTTTTTAATAAAAAAAAATTTTATGAGAGGTTCAATTTGATATCAATTATTTAAGAGTTGTATAGACGCACAGTATTATATATATACATATTTATATTTATTTCGGCACAAAACATCAAATATATATATATATATATATATGATACACGAACATACTCATCCAAGGTAATAAAATGCTAGTATTTTATTAACGGGTCGACATTAAATTTGATTTTGACTGCAGATGCATTCGAGCCGTCTGTTTCATCACTTTGCCGAAGATCTGTTAACAAATCTTGCTGACCTTAACAGATTGGTGGCAGAAATCGAGTAGGAGCTGCAAATCCTGATTAATTTCTGCTGGTATTCTATGCTTAATCATATTTTAACGGCAATCTGCTGGTATTCTATGCTTAATCATATTTTAACGTTGTTTTGACATCAACAGATATTACAGACTTTGTTTGTAATTTGTTGCCTTTTTGCAATCAAAAATCAGCAGCATGCTCTGTCAAAATCTGTCTCTGCAGACTGCTATCTGAGAATGATATAATATGCAATTAAATTAAAATATCTTAAACATATAAATTACATTAAAATGTAAAGCATAATGGTATTCATGGTGTGTAATAAATTAACAAAACTTGCGGAAACAACCGGATAGAAATCCGTTTTTTTTTAATTATCACGAAGTGATTAACCGCGTTTATGGTGACAAATAATTTTATTGATTGGTAAAATTGCTCCTCTAAAGATTTCGAAGACCTATTATTTTCTCGAACCTTTTTATTAGGAGCTTTCGATTAATGTTTTGGCGCTGAATTGTTGTTTGATCCTTTGTGCTCTGTAGAGCACATAGGAGGATATTTTTCCCAAGACCTGCAATAATTCGAAACTTATAGGAATTAAAGCAATGTTATTTATTAAATAATAAGGGATAGAAGAAAGGAAAAGAAGAAAATAGTTTGGCTAGAAGAAAGGAAAAGAAGAAAATAGTTGGGATAGAAGAAAGGAAAAGAAGAAAATAGTTGGGCTCAGCTCATTATACGTATAATCGAGGCTTTAATTTTAACTGACGATAGTGCCATAAAAAATACAAACTGGACTCTTACCATAAGACATAAGAGTGTAGTAATAATACCATGCGCAAGGTTTCTTATATACTGCAATGAGCCCTGTAGTTCGTTTATGCAACCCTTTGCGTAAACTTTGGAAATATTTTCATTGCAGTGTAGTTGCTATGGACAGAGCAAATGACTTTGAGAAAGGGTACGTTACAAGACTCGAATCTTCAGTTAGGGTATAATATTTGGATATGTAAATTTATGAAATATTTGAATAAGTAATTCAAGTACTCCCTTTTCTGTATGTACACAGAAATTTATTTTAATTAAATATTATTTGTTTTAAGTAAAGGATGATTGCATTTTACGCTTTTTATCAAGAAACTGTCGTGTTGTGTAGTATTGTAATAGTTATATTGTTGTAAACATACAACTTATTTTAAAGAAAAAAATTAAAAGTTAGGTAATTACTTTTCTAGCACGGGAATGATATTTTTCTTCGAATGAATCGCTTGAAGAATCGCATAATTATTTGAGTTACGATTGTATGTCTCTAACATGTTCTCTAAAAAATTATCACCGAACATATGAAGGAAAATTTTATTTTGCAAAAATTAAAATCAGAATTTCATTTTTCAATTAATTGACTTCGGTAAAAGTTAATGTTGTTAAGCAACGAAGAGACGTTTAAAAACATAACGCGTTTTATATTAAAAGATATGCATATCAAATTATCGTTATTAACCCTTAAACACGTAAGTGGTTCAGAGAGACCCCATATGAAGCTTCAAATGCTTACTATCTAAAGACGGAAGGAAATAGGAGGTTCGGACTAGGAGGTAGGAAAGGTTGAAATTTCCTCTTTCGATTGATCAACTTTATTGATCAACTAGAATTCGAACAGCACGGCAACAAAGTTTTGTTAGAGTCTGTGGGACTAACATAATGTTTGAGTAAAACTTTTTTTGTATTTTAAATAAAAAAACTGGACAAAACACGTTCAAACAGGTCCGTTCGCGGATGTTACTCGTATATACTCTGTCTAAAGTTAGAATTACTATATAGTACTGTAGAAAAGGGAGCTTTTCCGAAATATATCACGAATCATCAATTTTCAATTTTAGACACGAATTAATCAAAAATACCTCATATTCACCTTGTTACATAAGTATATTTTTTAATAGAAATGACAATGACATAATTTTTTTTTAAATAATATGATTCTTTAGCTTTAAACTGCCATATTTGAAAGTCCTCAAAAGTCCTTTTTTGTTGCGAAGATATGATTTTTTGAAGGAAAAGTTGATTTTTGATCAATTTCTCATTTTTGCTTAATGGTTTTTCATTTATAACTTCACAATAAATTATTTTTCGGCAATGCCAATTGTGCAGTCATACTTCTGAGATTCTGAAATTAATTTAAAAAAAAATTGTTGAAAAATATTGATTGTAATCAAAGTTATAGCTTCTAAAAGTTGAAAAAGTCTCTCAGACCCGAAAATGTGTTTCCGTATTTTACAGGATCGGTGTGTTAAGGGTTAAGCGCGGTGGATTGATAAATTATTTCATGCATAAAAACATAACTGATTTTTACCTGGCTAGATTCACAACAGCTGTCTGGTACTTTAAGACCATGTGTTTCCCAGTCCTTCCAGCTATTAATGCCGCAACACTGGTACTAAAATCGAAAATTAAATTAACTTTGGGACGTTCCAAATAATAATTGAATTTGCGAAGGATAAAATGAATTTTGGATCATGCTCCGTTCGATTTTCTTCTAAACTTTTATTTACGTAATAGGAATTGTTTACTTTTGACTGCGTAGTGTCCCAGAAGTTGCGGATGAATTTCTTATCATTGTAAAATTGCAGCGTATTTTCCATTTCTTCCTCGAATAACTTCATAATTTCCTTGTTGGAATTGTATTGCCGGATGCCGGAGACTATCCCCAACACAAGCAATAGAGATACGATTATGAAGTACTGAAAAAAATGCATTTTATCGGCCACGTCGCTAGAAGTCGATATTCTTTATTTTAATAAATCTTTTAAGCAATTTGACTAACTTCGAAAATCTATAAGACCATAACGTTTAATCAATTCCAGATGAAGTTTCTTTTCCACAGTGATTAAACTCATTATTCAATTGAAAAATAACGTGAACGCTAGAAATTGAGACGTTCACTTGAAACATTTTTCCAATTCAAAAATAAATCTTCGGTTTCCTGGTGAAAATTTTTTTGAGAATTTTTATACAAATTGGGACACTTCAGAAATGTTGAAAAAACATACTTTTTCTTAGAATTTTTTATATGTAAATTCTGAAATATTTTCAAATTTATAATATTAGAGATGTGCGAATAGTTCGAATTCACATCGAATGGAGTTACAATTGATTCGATTCGATTCGTTTTTGAATTAAAAAATTTATTTTCGAATAGTTCGAGAATTTCGAATCATGTATGATTCGATATTAAATCGTCTATTTTAATTGTTTTATTTATATAAAATTTATTCCACAGGATCAGTCTTGTATCAGCGTATATTAATTCTCGGGCTTGATTGTTTGACAAATATTGTGATATCGCATATGCGCGGTTCCTAAGTAATCTAAATAACAGTTGACAGATTACTGAGATATATATGTAAGAATTATCGCTGAAGAGATCGCTCGAAGATAAAGCCGAAAGTTCATGAATATATTGTTGTAACAACAAAACATCCTGGTATCTGTTCATTCCTGCGCACCAATTACCGCGCCTGACTCGTATTTTCCACTTTATTTGAATCTTTATTTGTTAACTCGACGAGTCCGTTTGTTTTTCTAAATAAAAGTAACAGAATTTATATCTAAACTATTAGTGAAATTTAGAAAGAAAATTTTTCTGATGCGCCTGTTCATGAGGCCACTCAGACTTGTTATAAAATTTGATAATGTATATTTGACAATAAGACAGAAATTTTCTAGAAGTATTGATAAAATATTGCTTATATAATATATTCTGTTACTTGTATATGTGACAAATAATATTTTAGTAGACACAATGAATAACGATAAATTTATCTTTTGACATCTGGAAATCTATCCAACAGCAGAACATTGTCTGAATGCTTTTAATTTACATATAAAAAATTTTTGAGAATTTTTTTTAAAATTATGAAGAAATTATAAAGAAGTTATAAAATTATAAAGAAATTCTGAAAAATTTTTAACTTTATACTAAAAGTTTGAACTATTACAAGAAAAGTTTTCATAACCATTATAAAAATTTTTTTCAGAAATTTCCACTTTATTTTTTTCTTTATATGAATTTCAGAAGTTCTCTAGAATTTGTATATAATTTTATAACATTTTAGAAACTGTATCATATTTTTTATTAGAACCTTAGAGTATTTTAAAATATACGTATGTTATTTGAAAAGTTCTAAGAAAAGATGTAGACTTTCTCAATATTTTTAAAAAGTGTTCCATTTTATAAAAGTTCTGAGAAAATTATGTATTTAGAGATGGGTATTATTTCAAGAGAGGTTTATGAATTGTCTCGGTGTCTTGATTCATCGTCAACCTTTCGTGAACTTTGCAGTTTATTTCATCAGGGTAAGAATTCATCTGATATTGAGTTGTTTCTTCGAAAAATTTTCACTACTCACTGTCAGGAGCATACACTTGGTTTCCCGCAAGGCAGCAACGATTCCGAAGATGGAGGTAGACGATATGAAGATTCCGACGATTAGTGAAACGATAAATGTGTCATCTAACTGATTGTTACCTGTTTCTCCTATCGATGATGGCTTGTCAACTAGACCATACACGCTTCCAATAATTACAATAGTTCCGAAAATCTAGAGCATAAATAAATTGTAAATTTAATTGGTTATACACTCGACAGCAAAATTGAACAATCACCTATTTTGACTCCCAAAAATAGGCGAAATTCAAGAGAGTGTAACTTTGTCAAAAATAATCGTAAACAAATGTTCAAAAAAGCATTTTAAAGCTTGAAATCTCTAGTTTCGAGATTGATAATTCATTAAATGATTTACAGATTGTTTACGAAGTTACGCGTATTCAAATGGGGATGCGTCAAATCTCTAAATTTTTTACAAACTTTGCAAAGCTCCACGGCGTAAAATAAAAATCCCACAGAAATGCGGTTTACAGCACTCAAAAGCGTGAATCTTTACTTTTAATTTGCGTACTCGTTGAGCGTTGTACAATTTTTATTCACAGAGTTATTCCACATTAAGCAAGAATGGCCTTTTTTGCTTCAATGTTGAATAACTCTGTGAACAAAAATCGTACAACGCACAACAAGTACGCAAATTAAAGATAAAAATTCACGCTTTCGAATACTGTAAACTGTATTTGTGTGCGATTTTTAATTCACATCAAATAAACTCGCAAAATTCGTAACATGTTTTGCCGAATCTTTATTTGTATCCGTATATCTCCCTAAACGATCAGTTATATGTTTTCAAAGCCGATATAAAAAGTATGTAGAAACTTTAAGCTGTAAAATGCTTTTTGAGAAATTTTATTATGATTTATCATTTTCATCGATATTACACTCTCTTTTGGAGAGTAATTATGGGTGATACTTTAATTTTGCTAAACGCTCCTTCAATTTTTGCGGAAGTTGTTCAAATGAATTTCGTGAAAAAAAATTGTAAAACGATCTTTCTGGGCTCATTTTAAAGGGCGAAGCCTTTCGATTATCTGAGTTGATTTTTCTCGGAAAAATCTTTTACACTAGGAAATAAAATAAGAAATTCAAAAAAGATTTTGAGGAATCAATTTTAAGAAATTTTAAGGATTTTAAGGAATTATTACGCAAATATATCTTTAGAAAAGTGCGAGACTAGAACTTACGAGGATGATGATGTTTACAGTGAATAGAAGATATTTCATGAAACGTTCGCACCTATCCATTTTCGTATCGTATTCTGTTCTCTCTTATCTGCAAAACTCTGTTAACAGAACGATAGAAATAAAATATACTAATAAAATGAACAATAAAATGCGATAATGTTAAGAAGATAAAGGCCCGCAAATATTTTTCACTTCTTCTTAACAATTAACGACGTTGTAGTTGCTATTTCGTATGAAGAAGAGAATTTGAAACGAGTTTTTTTAAATGGCTTAGAACTACAATGGTATAAGAACCGGTAATACCGGTTCAGAACCGCATCTTTACAATTATTTACATAATTACGGAATTGTATAATGATCTATAAAAACAATGCAAAAACTTTTTATTTTCCAATACTCGTACAGTTAGCAAATTTCTTCGTCTATTTGTCATCGTCCAATTCGTTCTTGGTATAAATTAATCTAGCATATTAATTAATAAAGTTTTTGTTGTTATTCTGTTGTTTAGCCATTTTAAAGATTTATATTATTTAATAAACGTAGATGTAGATTAACTCATTTCCTCAAGGAATTATTCCTAGTTAGATCAGAAAAATACGGATTTTGCGATTTTGTTTTGAAGAAGTGTATGCATATTTGTATATAAAAGTTTTTTTTATTTTTAAAATTATTTTAAAAAAATCAATGTTTGATTAAGACTTCATCATTTTTTTTATGTAAAAATATTGATTACTAGTAGTTATAGCCTACAGTTTGGGAAGCCGTTTATTCAAAATTGTTTTGCGATGACCAACGTTATTTGGAACCAGATTACTTGAAATTAAAAAATTCAAAGAAGATTTAGTTAATATATAAGTTTGATTAATTGATTTGCCGAAAATTGAATAGGGATAAAATGGTGGCTGTTCAAAGTTGAAATTTCGATTTTCAAGAAAACGTATATTTTTTTATTCCTAAAAAAATACGCTGTTTGCATGTGCGAACGGCGCAATCAAGGAAAAGACGAAAATATACGCGAAACGCGCGCGTGGGCGACGATCGTAATTGACGTGAGAATTTCACCGAATTCCGTGAAGTTGGGCGTCAGATGCGTTCGCAAGCCTGCGTCCACTTACCCGATACCAATGTACGCAAATGCTGATGCAATTACACGATAGCAGGCGACCAAAAAATATACCGCTCTCGATCAACGCGAAACCGAAGGATCGTCGCTTGACACGACCGGCTCCCATACGCGTCAGAGGATAGGGCGTAGAAGGCAAGGGCGGAATAGATCTCTCTTGCGAGGAAGAAAATAGGCGGGCGAGAAATTCCACGGAAGGCCGATATAACAAGCAATAAAAGAAATGTGTTATTGAAAGAAGATTAACATAGGAGTTTAACGAGTAATACGAGACAAAAGAAGTCAGTCGAAAGAAAGTAATCAGCACAACTACCCGAGTAAAATATTTCAGGTCTCTGATCATACAAACTAATTCATGATCATACATAAGTCATGTACGATTAGACCTCATTATGTATGAAAATATATCGTACCACATATGATATGATATAATATCATACGTTATTATGCATGAATGCATATGAAAAAAGTAAAAAAACTATAATTATATATGTTTATATAAATAATATACTTTAATTATACTTGTATAATTTTTGGATAACATATAATTAACCTAATCTATCAGTTATATACATGTATTAGTATAATGTATTCACAGAACATCACGAGGGATCAGTTCGCAACAGTCGCAAAGGTCAAGCATCACCGCGGCCACGACTTAGATGGGTTGGAATTTCCGGAAAAAATTCCTGAGAAAGGAATTTTTTTTTATTGCAAAGAATGTTTTTTAAAATGTTACAAAAATATTGTTTTTCTGACGTAGATTCGACTTGGATGATCTATGTAAAAAGAACGTGGGTTCCATGTATCTGTTCTCATCGGGTATAATTATACACCATGTGCAATTATGTATAATCATGCATGAACAGATGCAATAGAGACAAATTCATATAGAGACAAATTCAATGCATTATCATACATGATCGTTTTATACATGATTATATATGATGCATGCAAATTTTTACTCTGGTAAACCGAACTAATTATTACACGCAGAAACAATTACAGTAATTACTAGACACGAGGAAATTTTAAGAACTGAATTCTAAGAACTGACGTTTCGACCTCGATAACGGTATCATTCGGCTCGCGCCGCAAACAAACTGGCAGGAGAAGGTAGAGTTTGGCCACGCAACTAAAAATGGCCCAGCGAAAGTGTAACGCGGGAGTGACACGGTAACACTTCAGCGTAACATATACGATTTTTGTGCTGTGTGATTGGTGACACCATTTTTAGGACATTGTTTTATTGACCAATTAAAAAGATTACGTTATATTGCCAGACTCAATCTTCTAGGAGTCGATTGAGAGCCCCTGTCCCTCAAGTGTCCCTCAAGTGTGATCAGCTGTTCGTGAGTCGAGGAAAAAATCCACTCGTCGTACTCAGGCGGGCTCATATGGTAGCGAGATTATTTGAACGCAAAATTTACGACGTCTCCTAACGCCCACTTTCCCCGAATGATTTCAATAATAAGCACAATACCGACAACAGACGCGAGACTAAACGGACGAGTCAGAAATACTTTAATATTTATAATCTTCGGTTTACCCGCGTCAACACGGCACAGATTGCACATGCTAGTTTCGTATTTTTTAGATGCAAAAAAAATATTTGTACAGTTGCTGGAATTCTGTTAAGAGTTCTGAATAATACCCCCACGAAGCTCTGTCAAAAATCTTAATGACATAAGTTTGTAAAATTGAAAACAAAAAAGTTATTTAGATGATTGTATGTGCTAACTTTATAATTTTTAAGTACAAAAAAATATTTGTACAGTTCCTGAAGTTCTGTTGAGAGTTCTGAATAGCCCTCGCGGAGTTCATTCAAAAATCTTAATGAGAAAATTGCGTTAAACTGATATTTTTGAACTTACGATTACACAGGGCTCTGTGGTTTTTTTGTTTGAATAAAATTTATCATTTCCTATGTATTTTTGCGTGAACACGAATCTGGTAAGCAAATTGCTATCACGTCAGATTTTTGAGAAAAATGAGATAAATGTGTTGGTCGTGACTACGTGACTACATAGAGATTAAGTCAGTAAAAAAAAACGTATAGCGTTAGAAAAAATCTATTTTAAAGATAAAAGTTGACACTTTAAGATGGCGTAAGCAGAAGTAGAAAAAAAAATTTACTTTGCTAGCAAAAAAATCACGAATATGTCAAAAAACGTCGTTTTTGACACCTTTAACCACACTTTTCTCAAAAACCTGACGTAATGGAGCAATTTGCTTGCCAGATTCGTGTTCAGCGCGCAAAAATACATAGGAAATGATAAATTTTATTCAAACAACAGAAAAGAAGTCTAAAAACGGAGCCTTGTGTTATTTTTTGATGTCACTTTTGAATATTCAACTCCGATTTTTTTTACTTTCTCGAGCAGAAATATTATTTGTGAAATGTATCAAGAACTCTAGAACTATGTGAAATCTATTTAGGACTCTAGTAAAAAATGATTTTTTTCGAAAGTGAGGGGCTGCGTGAAGTTAGCCCCCCATATTTTTGTCGCATTTTTGTGCCTTAAATGTACAGAAATATTTCTTAAAACTATCTAGAACTCTAGAACTATCGAAAATCTTTACAGAACTCTAAAAAAAATCAATTTTTCAAACAATGGGGGGGCCACAACTTCACAGGGATCCACCTCACCGACACAGTGACGCTTCCTTCTGTTTGCCGGGACCGACGTACGTATATTTCGTTCTTCGATCCTTGGGGACGTCGTCCGGGCCAAGTTTTCTCTTCACTCGGTTTTCTCGCCGACAGCCGCTCGAGATCGTTCGCTCGCTCGCTCGCTCGCTCTGCTCGTCACACAGAGTTACATGCAAAAGCCGGAAGGATTGCGTTCGATCCGCGATCGATGGACGCGCTCCCCCCACCCCAACGGAATGAGCATCATCGTCGTGCGTGGCTGCGCGGCCAATTAGATCCTGCCGCCATCCTTACAGTGTTAAGGCCGTACACGGAAAAAAATGGATTTGTTGCGTCAGCAAAGCTATAATTTGCTACATAAATTTTGT
>QKQZ01000850.1:0-28606 GCA_003595255.1 Solenopsis fugax | reverse complement strand
CACTTAACTATATATTATAATTATATTAACAAAATTTGTATGGTTGTCCCCTTGTAGTTGCCATTACTACAATTTGTTTTCTCAGTGCAGAGCACCTTAAATAAATTACATTTTCAAGAAATTGTTATAATTAAGGATTCTTTAACGACATACTAGCAACCTGTAATAAGGTACTAAAATAGGTTAACATGTAATCGAAAAGTACAATTGCAATATAAACAATTCTACCAATCAGCTCACGGAATCATAATATTAAAAAGTTTCACGCACGGTAAACGTAAAAGCGTTAAATTTTGCTGAAATTACCTTCGAGTTTGTGCAAAAAGTTAACGAATGTAAATCGATATGTGTTTTAAATTTGCAGCCTTCGCGAACAAAAGTGATAATAAACGATGTGTTGTTTGTGCAATGTTATGCAATAAGATGGTACGTTCGAAGACTGAACTTTGGCTGTCATGCAGCTTCGATAGTACTCTTTTTTTGCTCGTAAACGCGCCGTTGAGAAATCGGATAAATATGAGAAAATTATACTTAAAACGCGATATACAAAGTGTGTCGCGTAGAAAAAAATTATTTATGACACTGGAAGATACATGTGCGAATTCCCTCGCAGAAATCATTTGTTGGGACACGCATTGGATAAATCACTCACGCGTTTCATAATTACGTTTACTAATCAAAGACATATCGCGAGAGGCCAAAGCGTAAACAGAGAGAAAAAATTGTAGTGATGGCAACTGTAAGGGGACAACTATACAAATTTTGTTAATGTAATTATAATATATAGTTAAGTGAACTATATTATAGTTATTGCAACTAAATTAATGGTTAAGAGAACTAGTAAAAAATAGTTGTAGTATACTATAGGGGAGACTGAGGCAATTCGGAAGATAGGGTTATTCGAAAAAATGGAAATATCTTTGAATGGGTACATGTTAAAAATTTATTTTAAATATTGTAAACGCGTCCTAATATAACGTTGCTAATAAAGTTTCGTTGGCGACGGCGTCATATTGAAGTCGTGGCTGCAATAAAAAATGTGTTTTGCGACAGTCGAAGTAATTTCTGACAGTCAGCATTTCTTCAAAATTTAAATAAGATAAATAAGATTCTTTTTGAAAACTTTGAATGTATCGTGTCCAGTTGAATGTATTTGAAACATTTCGTGTTTACTTTTTGCTGTGTGATGTCTATTTTTGTAGACCATACGCAATAATGCGCAAAGTTGACGCCAGAGCGATTCGAAACACCGAACGTCGAATTGTTGTTCGAACAATTTTTTCTTTTATATTCGCGTTCTACGTTCTAAAATACACAACTTAATACTCAACAGGTGTAATTACACGAAATACGAATAGTCCCTGACTTGTTCCGAAAACGCTGAAGCAATAAAATTCTCTATTGTGTGTTTATTTTTTTTTATTGTGTGCAACTTTTCTTAATAATACTATATATCCTTTTCTGAATAAAACAGAGTCTTAACAACAGCTTTTTTACATTTTAAAACACAAATTTCAGAATATTCCCGAACTGGTTTCGAATTACCCTGCGCTTGGGGCTATTCGAAATACTTGGCACTGGTCGACATTTTTATATGTAGTTCAAAGCAAGTACATTTTCGTATTTTATCTATAACGACATTGTGAAGGGGAAGGTCCAACCTTTTTTTTTTTAATGAATACAGGACTCAAGAAACGCAAAAGAAAAAAAACCTTCCGAATTGCCCCAGTCTCCCTTATAATAAAGTAATTACAATATTTTTTATTAGTTTTCTTAACCATAAACTTAGTTGCAATAACTATAATATAGTTCACTTAACTATATATTATAATTATATTAACAAAATTTGTATGGTTGTCTCCTTATAGTTGTCACCACTACAATTTTTTCTCTCAGTGTATAGAGCGGGCACAGTTTAAGAGCCGGTATGATTAACGGCGTGTAAACGGCGCGCTCGTTCCTAAGGCTCTTTTCGCACCGGCAGAAAAGTTTCGGAGATAACGAGCGGCGAAACGACTTCGTTACGAGTGCATTGTGTGCGCCGCGTGTATACGGGCGCATTGAAATTGCGCCCACACGTGCATAGCCGGCCGATCGAGCGTGCGCGCGCGCATAACGAAAGGCGCGCGTGGTTTCCGCGTGGTTGCATTCTCTCTCTCGGCTCTCCTCGTCGTAAGAAGAGAGAAGCAGGGGGAGTCGCGCGCGCGCGCGCACGCGGGAGAGGGGGAAGGAAACGGAGGCGGAGGGGAAAAATAGGAGGAAGATGTGGGCGGAAAAAGAGGAGGAAACAGACGATCGACCCAGTCCATTAATCGCGGAGAGAAAATCCGGAGGCGCGAATGGGACGAAAATCGCATTAATCACCATAATTATCATTATGCGCGCGACTTCGGCGCGCCGGGTCAATATTGTCGTCGGTGGCGATTAATGATGACGTTCCATTACGGGAGCTAACTGGACGGCGCGCAGAGTATACTTGCCGCATTAACGTAAAATATTGATTCATAAATCACGAGATCGCCCGGCGGTGATGAGTGCGCGCGGTGAATAATTTGTTTATGCTCCGCGCGTAAGCATGGACGGTTGACACGTTCGCTTCGCGGACACTTGGGCTTCGCTCTTAAGAGCATCCACTCGAGACCCGCATAAACACGCGAAAGTAACGCGAGATCTTCCGAAGCGTACCGTTTCTCTCGCGAGCGTAATACGACCGTGGCGTCGGATTCTCAGGACATGTATACGTGGCGTCGTTAAAATACTCCTTATTTTTATTAATATAAAAATGTAGGGCACATGCATACACTCTTCTTATAGGACGTACGCTTATGTTTTAAATCGAGAATAGACCACTTAAATAAGATTAAATAAAGTTTGAAGAACTAGAAAACGTGGTACACACTTGGGAAATGTATGTTAAATTTAACATATCGCACGTGTCCCAACCGATCCACTTACATTTTTGTGTTACTTTAACACAAAGATGAACATGCTTTGAAAAAAATAGCACGTTTTTTTAAAAAAAGACCAGCTTAGTAGTAGTTTTTTGAGTTTTATTGTGTTTAATTTGGTTTTTTCAGATTTTATGCGTTTTTATTTTTTATATTTTATCCATTGATAATTTACAAAATTCGCTATTCAATTGCTAATCCTCTTAAACATTCATTTCAATTTAATTTAATTTATTAATTAATATAATAAACGTACATATTATCTATATAAGGACCATTCCAAATCGACCAGCCTTTAGACCCGATCACTTTTTATTCAATTCATTTTTTGACAAAAAATGATTCCATCATATATGAGATCTTAAATGTTGGTTACATATAGCAGATTTTTTGCAAGTTTGCTGAAAAAAGAACAGATTTTGGAGATTTTAACTTTTATTAATATTTGAAGAATAAAAATTAAAACAAAAATAAATTAAATAAAATAATTCTTTTAAATTGTCTAAAAAAAAAAAAGATTTCATTAGGTGAGTTTTTGTAAATGAATTTTTTTTTATTGGATTGGGCTCACTTAAAAAAACTTAAACCAACTTAAAAATCCACCTACAAAAACCTATCCATTAAAATCTATTTTTTTCGATTTTTTAGTGAATTAAAAAAGTCGTTTTATTTAATTTATTTTTGTTAAACCTGATAGATTTTATTGAGTTGGGTCCATTTCGTTATGAACTCTGTTATGAAGTAACATAAATATTATGCAAAAACTTAATGTTAAAAAATGTAATATTTCAACATAATTTAAAACAGAGTGTGGAAACATATTTCTTTAGTAAAATTTATGATATAATATATGATGACATGGACATTTTATTCATTTATCTTAGAATTTATTTTTTAAAACTACATTTTTATGTTATTTGTTTATTTACCATAAATTGTGTTATTTAGATTAAGAATTGTTGAACATTAATTTAATATTCAAATAACATAATGTTAAATTAACACTCGGATATATTAAAAATTTAACACAATAATTTTGACAAGAACCGGGCGTAACACAAATGCAAAACGTTTTCTACTGTGTATGTAAATTAATATGCAATAAATATTAAAGCATTAAAATCCAGCTTTAACTATTTCAAGGCACTCTTCCATTTAATTATGTTATTCAAATAACAGTGCCATTTATTACTAAGAATAAATAATATTTATTGGGCATAATATTAAATGTCGGTCGAATATACACTGACAATGAGAGAAATGTTTAGTAAAATCAAAGTTTGGTTGATTAGTGATCAAATGAATTTTATAGTGATAGTTACTAAATATATAGTTGTTTTGACCAAACAATTTGTAGCCTTAACGAAATAATTATTTTCATACAACAAATTACAAAAGGTTTTGTTAAATGTAACCAAGTTTTTGGTACCAGTAACTGTAAAATTCATTTGAAGACTATTCTACCAAACGATTTCTCTCAGTGTACTACAGTTTTGGAGTTATATAAAATATCTTAAAGAAATATGTGAGAGAAATTTATATTTGTTTGTCGCTCGTAGAGAGAGCTTTCGCTTCATTTCGCGCTCTGCTTCGGAGGAAAGATCCGTTCGCGATAACGCCGTCAAATAAATGGGAGTTTGAGCGACTCAATATGTCAACCTTGACCTACGACCACGTTGATACGCGTAGAAAACGGCACCGCGTCGTAACGAAATTGCGTTATAGCTTTTTACGCGCGCCTCTTCCTCCTCCGCCTCCTCTTCGTGAAGGTGCGATACGGTGCTCGTAAGGAGAACGGAAAGCAAAGCGGAGCATCGTGTTTATGTAGGTAGGTAGGTTGCACGACGAGGTCTCCGAGAGATCTCGCGAACTCGCCACGATGATATATACGGAGCGTCTGACAAAAAGCGCGAGAATTCACAAATTGAAACTGAGGTTTATATTTAAGATTCCGAATTAATTAATTCATTCCGCTCGCTCCATCTGAGTTTTAGACAATGGGATATCGTTTAATTCTCGCCTCTCTTCGACTTTCGCTCCGACGGATACTTAATTTCAGATACAATTTCGAGAACGTGTAATCGCGAATTCGCGAGACGCAACGGTTTCGAAAGGGAGAAAAAAAAAATCTCGCCGATCGAGGATCCGTCCCGACACGAAACGCCTCGTCCGAATATTCTTTTTACACACTGTATGCGGCGGGCGTGTTTCGCGGTCTCTGTTTTGCGGATTCTGTGCCTCGACGTTGGTGTTCATGGCGCACGCACGCGCGTGAATGCTCGTGTTCGCGTGCTGGCGCGGCCGCGACATCCGCGAGATGACGACGATGGTACCAGGGCGCTTCACGGGGACACGACGGGGTTACGCTCCCACTTACGACATAACCGGCGCGGTTAGCCTAGATCACAGACACACGCCTTCTCTCTCTCTCTCTCTCTCTCGCGTCGGAAAGTTATAATACTGTGGAACGGACCGAAACGCGTGGCGTGTCTGATTTGCTGACACATAACGTTAAGGCGTCATTGTGCGTCATAGCGATATTTGGCGATCGATTCTAATCACGCCAAGAAAGAGAGCTTAATTCCTTCACAATATATGTAGCATATGCGCGCAAAAAAAGATGTGCCATCAGCGAATAATGCAGCATGTATGCACGGAAAGAACAATTTTGCTGAAATACAGATCTGAAAATAATTTTATGTTGAAAGATCATTTAGAAAATTGTATCGGATGTTTAATTTGGTTGCTAAAATGTCAAAACTTTAGGCAGGAGAAAGAGAGAGGAGGATCATCATGCTTGAATAATCTCTTATATAATTATTTTAAAAGGTCAACATAAAATTATTTTCTGATCTGTATGTAGCTAAATTTTTAGATATCGTAAATTGTGCTTTTATCTAAAAAAATCACTTTTGTGATTTATATGAAATTTGGTAGACTATGATTTTTGAGGTTGTTAAATTTGAATATAATATCCAGAATTTCAAATTCAAGATGTGGCGGATCAAAATTTAAAAAAGTAATTGGATTTTTATAAAAATGAGTACTCCAAAATTGCTGAAATCGCTGAAATATGTCAGAATTTTGTTAGTCTAAATGGCAGATCAAATTTTGCTGAAAAGAATCATTTAATTTAGAATAATCATTTTTATAAGAATCCAATTATTTTTTCAAATGTTGATACGCCATATTAAATCCATATTTAATTTTGAAATTCTGATATATTCGGATCAGCGATCTTGAAAACCTTAATACTAAAATCGTAATGAAAACATAAGAAACTTTTTCACACGATAATGGCACGAAAAGTTGATTGAAAAAAAATCGATGTTTTTTTTACTCGTATTTAAACTAGAATACTCCCTTAAATTCACCATTTCACAATGTTACGAAAATCTCATTTTCGCAACATTGTGAAATGGTGGATTAAATGGGGTATTCTAGTTTAAATACGAGTAAAAAAAACATCGATTTTTTTCCAATCAACTTTTCAATCTTTATAATTTAAAAATAAGCCTGTAAAACGATTTAATGAAATTCTAACAATTTGTTACATTGTTTTCACGTTTTGCATAACGCAACGTATAGACTAAATAATACTTTTGTAAAACTTTAAATGAGTTTTTCTCAAATCCATGTGTTTCAACTTTGTATCGGATTTTTCTCAAATATTACTGAACCGCTCGACTTCTGTCTTTAAGTGAAATATTCGTGGCATTTGTGGCTATGATTGGAATAAGAATTTTTTAATATCTTAAAGTTTTTACAGCTTGCAAGAGTTTAAAAAGATTTGCAAAATTCAAAATTCCGTTCATTTTTAATCGATACCATTTTGTTCAACATTGCGATAAATGATTTATTCTAGTTTTAACGATAATCACATTTGTGTAGATTAAAATAAATCTTAGACTTGATTTAAGATCAGTATGAGAAGGACGCAATTCCTCAAACAATATAAGAAAGATTTTTTAAATCACGCTGTATTTACTATAATATTCCTATTTTATATTGATAATGACTAAAAATTAAATTTTTATAAAATTAAAGAAGTAATAAATACGTATATAAAATGCCAATACCTTAAATGTCTTCAGTTCAGAGCAAAAAATTCGTAAAAATAGTCTTTAAAACGGTTCTTCTTCAAACTAGAATATCCTCTTAAGAAATTGTAAAACCTTAGCGAATTGAAAAATAGGATACTTTTTCAACACTTTGAAAAACTTTTATTTTAAGAGACAAATAAATAATGATCTGCTTTTATTTTAAAAAATAAGAACCAAAATTAGAATAAATATAAAAAACATATAGGTAATAGCGTTTTAAATAAATGCGCGTATTTGCATGGTAGTCACAATTTAGCCTCGATCAATTATCTGAAATTAAAAAGCAATTTTTTTTCTTTACACTTACTATTTTCGAATTACGGAGGTAATTTTTTTTAATTTTATTTTTCCTGAAACTGTACACATTTAAATTTAAAAATAGCATTATTTTCAAAAAAATGTTTTCTTCTTTTTGTGTATAAAAAAAAGTTGGAAAAAGCTTTTGTGATCTGATGCCGAATGTTATTAAAAATATCGTTTAAAAAATTCAAATTAATTTAGTATCATGTTTGAGTTATTGTGACTACCATTAAAAAAATGTTTTAAGATAAATGACTTCAAAGTTTTATAACATTTTTCCAATAATAATTTTGCCTCGTACTTTTTTTAAAAAATATACATATTTTCAAAACAGAAACATATTATCTATCTCTTTAAACAAAAGTTTTATATGTTGAAAAATATTCTATTTTTTAATTCGCTAGGGTTCTATATATGATTATACGATGGTATATATTTTCTTAGAAAAACTAAAAAAAAATCTGAAAAGTTTAAGGATTTTTCTTACATGTTCAAACTACAAACTAATTTTATCAATTATTTCCGTAAAGATTTACTCATTAGTATGAGTACACATTAGACATTAAAACACTATCTCACATTAGACATTAAAACACTATCTTAGAAATAAATTTTCCATAAAATGAAGGATTAAAATAAAGAACAAAACTGAGTTTTGCGAAAGTAAATAAATCTGAAGGACAGCTACCCAAAATAAAGGACTGTCCTCTAGAATAAAAGACGTATGGTCACCGTACTTCTAAACCCTTAATATATACTGAGAGAAATGTTTGATAAAATCAACCAAAGTTTGGTTGAATAGTGATCAAATGAATTTTATAGTAATAGTTACACTAAATATATAGTTGTTTTGACCAAAGACTTTGTAGCCTTAACCAAATAATTATTTTCATACAACAAATTACAAAAATGTAACTAAGTTTTTGGTACCAGTAACTATAAAATTAATTTGATCACTATTCTATCGAACGATTTCTTTCAGTGTACATTTCCACTAATGTAGATTAACTTTGATCTCGGTTAAACTTATTATTCTTTATCTTTTCCTTGTTCTAGAATTGGAAAAGATAAAGAGTAAGTGAAAGATCAAAGTTGATCTACATTGGGGGACATAAATCGCGCTACATAAAAAGTAAATTTCGATAATTCAGGTCGAATCCGATGATTCAAATAATCTGAAGGAGACGAAATCGAGACGAAATCAAGTGGAAGGACTTGTCTGAGTTTATCGTTTAACATAAAGGCGAAGTCGCGTCGACTCCGGAGCTCCTATTACTAGAATTTATGACTGCAGCGAACGCTTGGTCGGTTTAACATAGAAGTCGGCCAGACATCAATCGCTGCTGACTCCACGCTCGCGGTTTCCAATATGTCCACCTCGCGTGGGAGGGCACTTTGCTCTTCGGGCGTGCGTTTGTGTGCGACCGTGCGGGTCTCTGTTGTGTTAACGTGACCTCGCCGTTGTCGCGTGGTTGAATAGGCCCGTCAATGGCTCGCTTCATTGAATTAAATAGGCCACTCGTGCACGTGCGTAATTATTCCTGTGTGAGAAAATTATTAGAGGCGAGATCCTCTTCGCGGCGAAAGAAAGAGAGAGAAAAAGAGAGAAAAAGAGAGAGGGAGAGACCCGCTTTTGTCGCGCGCGACGCGGAGCTCCACCAAACCCAAGATTGATTATATTCAATAAATATGTCATTAATATCCGTCTCTCGAACGTAATATTATATTGAATTATCCATGATGGATTACGTTTAATCCGCGATTGTAGCGACGCGTAACGTGTAACTAGTCACTCCGCGGGGGCCTCGGTGAACGTTCCTTTCATCAGTCGCCGATTATCGCGGATAACGCGCGATAATGATTACAGATTGAAAGTACCGGTTTTCGTTCGCGTAGGGTGCAGGGTACTCTTGCGCGCGCTCCGAATTGCAAGTAGAACGTACTTGCGACTTGGAGCCGCGATAAGTGGACCGAGACCGAGTCCCGTCTCGTCACAACGAGCCTTTTGTGTTGCGCACACGCGCGCGCGCACCGCGCGGCTACCATCGCGAGAATTCTCAAAGTTTAATCGCAAGGATGCCAGCCAGACTGCTCTCGAACTCCCAGGGAGCGGAAAGGGCACGACGAGACGGGATCGTTACGCGATAATCTCCGAGCGCGTCTCTTAAAAACGCATTCGCTACGATGGCATGAAATAGTACTTTTTTTACGACTAAACAATCATTTTCGCAAACGCCGTTTTATCTAATTGCATTTACAGATTTAAAAATCCTTCTCCACAATTAAAGTATAGACAATAACGTACAACGGACGTTACAATTTTATAACGAAAACGAAAAAAAAAAATTTATTTTTATTTTTTCGTTTTCCTTATAAAATTGTAGCGTCCATTGTACGTTATTGTCTATACTTTAATTGTGGAGAAGGATTTTTTAATCTGTAAATACAATTAGATAAAACGGCGTTTGCGAAAATGATTGTTCAGTCGGTAAAAAAGAACGACTTTAGCATCCCCCTAAACAATCATTTTCGCAAACGCCGTTTTATCTAATTGCATTTACAGATTTAAAAATCCTTCTCAATTAAAGTATAGACAATAATGTACAACGGATGCAACAATTTTATAAGGAAAACGAAAATAAAAATTAAAAAAAAATTTTTTTCCGTTTTTTTTTTTAAATTGTAGCGTCTGTTGTACGTTATTGTCTATACTTTAATTGTGGAGAAGGATTTTTAAATCTGTAAACGCAATTAGATAAAACGGCGTTTGCGAAAATGATCGTTCACTCGGTAAAAAAGAACGACTTTAGCATCCCCATAAAACTGCATGGGAAGGCAGAGAGCGTTTTCTTAAGTTCTTGGTGAAGCATTTGTACATTACGTAGATGAGATGTAAGGGAAGAGTTTGTGTTAAAACTAAGTTATCGCACACCGACCTCTAATGGCAGATCACAGTTGCTGTAACGCTTATTAATGGCCCCCTCGGCTTCGACTTCAGCCGACGATGCTCGGTTACTATTACGTTAACAACTAGTTTCGTAATAAAGCACCGAGGTTAAGCGAGATATCTCTGGGAAAGCGGCTGGTGTATAGAACTTTCGGCTGTATATTTGTACGCTCCAGGGCCAGACCGAAAAATAAATTCACATCTGCGCGCCGCGCCGCGCCACGTCGGCTGAGCTCGAGTACATATCGCTCCGAACGGATTCATTTCGCCATCGTCTCTGCCCCCAAATTATCGCTTTCCATACAAAGGACGGATGTGTGGTCTCTTCTCCCGCGTTATTTAAACTCAAATAAATCATCCAAAGCTAAGAGATCCGCGCCCGGAGTACGGCAAAGACGGCAAAGACGGCAAAGGACGACGACGGCTAATCCCGCGACGGCGGCGTGTAACGCACACGGCGGCGGCCGAGAAATATCAAAAGTTTCGAAAGAGCGAAAGGACCCGAAGCTGTCGGGCGAAGTGGTGAAATCCGAGTGTACTTACGCGAAGGTGACCCAAAAGTGAAACCGTTTGTACCATGCCTTGCCCATCGCGAGGTGAAAAAAAAAGTATGTACTCTTACGTGTTAGAGGCTCGTTTAATAGCGATTAACGTCACTCGCAATTCTATTCGTCCTCGACACGCGAATAATCTCTTTGAATATCGATGATTCGCTCGCGGGTAGATACGGCCGACTCAAACAGCGATCTCGATGTAGGGGAGACCGGAGCTTGTTGGCACAGTTTTCACATTTTCGGCTCTCTTTCGACATTTTAAATAACTAATTATTATGATTAGATAAACTGTGCTAATGTGATAGAGAGACTCTTTCTATACATTTTCGTGCCAAGAACGATTCTGTTTATGGCATAGTTTCTTTGTAATAAGTAGTGTTTATTGTTATATCTATATAAAGTTATCTAGATGATCATTTAGATAAAGAAATACATTTATCTTATCTTTATCTAGATTATTATAATGCATAGTCTCTTCACCTTTATCTTAAATGAAATAAATGTTAACTTTTTTTAAATTATCTAAGAAAATGTGAACAATAAAGAGAATGAAGTATTGCTCTTATGATCTCAACTTCCAAGTCATTATTTAGCCTAAGAGAATTTTCAAAATGATAACAACAGGATTGCGTAGTAGTACATCGGAATGCGGCTCAGATTGCACAGATTAATAGTGCAATATAAAAATTGCCCCAAAACTATAAATTCGAAAACTTTTACAAGAAATTTTATTAGTCATTATATATCATGAGTTATACATTCCTTCAATTTCTTAACTTTAATTTTTAATTGCGTATTGATTTCAAAGAAGAAATTTTTTTGCTAGATTAAATTATTTGAAGAACTTTTGTTTTTAAAAAATAAAAATTTAGAAATAAAAATGTCATTTTTATATCCTAAACTGTTTTGATTAATAGCAATATTATCTAACAATCTAGATAAAATCATATAACTTTATCTTTTATCTGTATAAATTAAAATTAAATCATATTTATTTTATCTAAGATGCATTTACATGTAATTGATCTTATCTTTATTTAGATAATTTGAGTTATCTAAGCGCAACACTGATAATAAGTGAAATACAGAAAAAAAACGGTTTTGCTGAAGTACATAAAAATTAGTTATAATAGTTACAGATTTGAAAATAATTTTGTTGTAACATCAAAATAATTATGTAGACCACTCAAATATGATGAGCAATATTGCAAAAAGTTTTGATTTTCTAACAAAATTTGAATGTCCTACAATTATTTTAATGGCCTAACAAAATTATTTTTAGATCTGTATCTAATATGTCTGTATTTTTAAACACTTCAACATAACTATTTTTTTCCGTGCATGAACATGCACAATTGTAGCCAATTTGCCCCGATAGTAGAGTAAATTGACACATATCACGGTGTAAGTTGCCTCTATAATAAGCTTCATATTGAATTAATGAAAACGTAGAAATAAAAACAGATCAAATACGTATTTCTTGATAAACGTTGTACCTTTTAAAGTTATTTTGCGAACGAATAGCAAAATGCAGTTAGAGAAAAACAAACTATTTTAAAATGTAATTTGCTTCAATATAAAAATATTACATATTTCAAAGTTGAGTAAATTAATATATTTTTTTAACTAAATTAAAATTAATGGCTTGTGAAGTTAATTTAGTTACGTTAAAAGTTACATGAACAAAAAACTAACTCAGTTAAAAGTTACGTTAAAAATAAATTAATTTATATAAATTATTATATATTAAATTAGAAAATCTCATAATTTTTTAAAGTTAGATTACTAAAAAAATATATAATATAGATATATAATCATCAAATAAATTTAATATTTTATTAGGAAATTAAGTTTATATGAAATAACAAAAAAATATTATTTTTGACGTGGGAATATACTTTTTTCTTTTCTAATTTTTTTCTTTTACATAGATAGATTTTTAATTTAGGAAAGAAGTTAGTAAGTTAAACTTTATGCGTTTTAAAAATAACTACTTGAAGTTAAAAATTAACTCATTTAAAATAAACTGAGTTAAATTAAAATTATAAACTTTTTAACTTTATTATGTAACTTTTAATTTTTTAACTAGTTACTACCCAACTCTGTTAAATATAAAACGGTTTTTTTTTTTAGAGTTAAGTTGTAATTAAATGTTCACACACACTTCTCTCTCGCACTTGAGTTGAGCTTACCTTTAAATTGAATCAACATACTTCATCCCAACATACATTTAATTTCAATTTATTATAACAAATGATTGTTATTGTTCAAAATAACATGTCATAATAACAGAGACTTTTCTTTTAACTAATAATATGTGACATAGCTTTAGTCTCTTAATTTTCTTTAGTTTTAGGCTAAAGAAAATTAATACACAAACTTTTGAAACGCTCGGAAATTTAACAGCCTTCTCTTGAATAAAAATTTTTCCTTTCTTTATTGTAACATTTGATTTAAATAAAAAGTACTTGTGTTATAAAAGAGATATTTTGCGATAACTTTTCTATTATTTCTTTCGTCATAAATACATAAACGAAACACAATGCTCACTTGCTTTATATACCAAAGACCTCAGTCTCCCCTAATCGAGGATTTGAACATGGTTATAATATCTTGCCTGCGGCCTCTTGCGTTCTGCTCGCGACCTCTCGCGATTTTCCGCATCTCGGAATCGACCGGCGGCGATCGAGTTTCGCGCGTACCTACTCGTATACGCATATTGGAAGCCGCGGCGTTGAATCGAGCAAACATTCTAATTTCGCCTAGTTCGCTCGCTCGGCTGGTTAGTTACGGTCGCCTACTTGCGTTGGAACGGCAACAGCGATTAACCCAAACCATGTCGGCGATATAGGATTACACTCGTTGGCACATTGACTTTCTAAGCGCGCTCGTCCGAATCCGATCTAATGCCGTTTCACATCGCGGAGGAGATAGATTGTGCCAATAGGTCGCGTTGCAGCCTCGAAAATGCTGATATGCAGATCGGAGGAGGCCGACTGTCGCGCGAATATAATACATGTCGCGAAATTGTCTGGTAATGCCTCAGGTACCTTCTCCGACCAATCTCGAGCTAATTTTTAGCAAAGTTATCGAGACAGTGTCCGGAATTGTATGTAAGGTAAACAAACAATAGAATTGCTCCCAAAAATATCAGTCGATTGTCGATTTGAAGTCTTAATTGTCTAACAAGAAATATTAGGCAACCCGGAAATTAAAAAAAATCGATTTTTTTTCTTTCCAAGCGAATATCGTCGAAACTATAAGAGATAGAAAAAAATGTTCTGAATAAAAGTCAAATAGCTCGAAGAGTACTTTATAACAATAATTTAAAAAAAATTTTTTTTAATTAGTAATAATTAAAAATAATAATTAAAAAAATTTTTTTTTTAATTATTATTATAAGTACTCTTCGAGCTATTCAACTTTTATTCAGAATATTTTTTTCTATCTTTTATAGTTTTGACGATATTTGCTTGGAAAGAGAAAAACCGATTTTTTTTGAAAGGGTGTTTCACCCCCTAAAACTATAATTGGGCACGAAAAAATATTTTTGTGTTATGAATGAACTCCTCTATTTGTACACAAAATTTCAGATTTTTTTAAATTTCCGAGTTGCCTAATGTTCCTTGTAAGTGCTATTAATTTTCTAGAAAAATAAAATCGAGGAAAAACGAGGAAAAAGTCCGTTTTTTTTTTTTTTCGAAAAATATGAAAGTCTGTGAAATAATGAGATATTAGTGTTCATAATTTTCTGAAATATACGGAAAAAATACGACTGTGATAATAATGACGGACTTTATTGATGAATTACTTATTAGAGTTAAATGGGAAAGAAGTCATAAAACTATTGACGTAGAGAACAATAACGGTAACANAAAAAAAAAAAAAAAAAAAAAAAACGGAAAGAAGCATATTCCCTAAATTTCCGAAAACTTTTAAGCTAAGAACACTAATCCTGCCACAAGAGTGCCACTTGATGACGAAAGTCGCAAGGCTACGACTATTTCTCTTTAGCGAAACGTTTCGCGACGCGTAATGATGTAACGAGGTTACAGGACAGGAAGTCGCTTATCTTTCGGCAGGGGGATCGACAAAAAACGGACGCTCCCGATACGGCTTCACAAGTGGAAGTAACCGCCGCGCCGCCGTTGGATATCTCCCGTTGGAAATATAATAAGATACCGTATCGCCGTTTGTTCACACACAGTGGGTTTCTAAAGAGACAGTTACCGACGACGCCGGCGTTAATCGCCAGTCCTTGACATATCGAGGTAGGAACCCATATCAGAATGCACGCCTTCTCGAATATCGAGAAGCTGCTCCGCCGCTCGAGCGGCCGATCTTTCGCCGAGCCATTGAAGCGATTCTTCCTTTGCGCCCGATATTTCCAACGCGCTCTTGCTATTCATGAAAATATTTGCGAGACGTGCTAGTCGGAATCGTCGAATTCGTGTTTTAAAAAGTTCCGAATTTCACATTTTTAACGAATAAATTATTTCAAAATCATCAAGTCATCGTATACAATTTATATCTTTATGCATCAATGTCTTCCTCATATGAGAGAGAAAGGAGAGAAATAATAAATCAAAAATAGAATTGGCTGTACGATTAATCACAGAATTGATGGCGTTTTGAAATTCCTCTGAATTTTTCTGAGGTAATGAAAGAAAGATAAAAAAGAAAGTAAACACGTGGAAAAAAATGATATATTAACAGCATTAGCAATAGTAGTCTATATAACTTTACTAATTTAATTACAATTTTAATAATATTTTATTAAAACGAGAGTATGATGTATTCGTTTCACTGTTATTGAATTAATAAGAAATTATTTTCAATTTGACCGTTGTTAGCTACGTTGTTACTAATCCACTGAGAAAAATGATCTGATTATATTAACAAAACTTGTATGATTGAGTGTTTCTGGTGAAACCAAGCAGAATTTTATTATTATAATAGGACTTTAGTTATTATAATTAGAACGTTTGATAGATTTTACTTTAATCTGATAATTCCTACAAGATTTCTGATTCGTCCGTTTTTGAACAGACGTATTGGTTGAATCTAGATTTCTAAATGACGCAACAAGACTTTTTTTCCAGTGTATCTTTTTTTCCATACATGTTAAATTTATACAATTTACATATTACAAAAGAACAAATAATATATGCATGAAACAATAGTTGTAATTTATTCACAATTTCGAAACACTCGATCAATTTCACGCTATCGTATGTTATTGTAAATTAAAATTCCGTGCTCATCGTCTATATTGCTTATGTGACTCACAAGGAAACCTCGCGAAGTGAGAAATTCAGATTTTAATGAAACTTGGCATTAATGTAGAGGAGATAAATACATGAATTTAGAAATTTTCAGTTGCTTCTAAAAAAACGGTTTGAAAGGGTGAAACCACCCCTCAAAAATAGAGATTTTTGTGAAATTCACCCTTTTTTCGGAAAATGAATAGTGTAGTTAAATAGAGGTATTTTTTCCATAAAACTTTGGTGTAAAACATTTTTTGATATTTCGTTTAGTTTACAAGATATATTGAAAAAAGGCAAGAGTCTCTTTTCCTTTGAGGGGTGGTTTCACCCCTTCAGACCATTTTTTAACAGCAACTAAAAATTTCTAAATTCATGTATTTACCCCATCTACATTTATGCCAAGTTTCATTAAAATCTGAATTTCTCATTTCGCGAGGTTTCCTTGTCAGATTCAGTGATTGAGGGTTACGCGTTAGAACTTCCGGGACTTGTGTGAAGAGAGAAAGTGAAGAGGATTATACACCCGTATACTGAACGGGACGAAGCGAGGAGAAGGCGGAGAAGCAGGAGCAGGAGGAGGAGGAAGAGGAGGAGGAGAAGGAAGGGGGAAGAGGAAGAGGAGGAGCGGGAGGCGACGGAACAAAGAAAGACGGAACGAAAACGCGGAGGTCGATTCGGTTTGATGGTGGTGGCGTGTAATGCCGGCCGGGCAGGGTGGAGAACGCGAGACGCGTGTATGACGTGTGGATGAACGGTCTGAAGGTGTGGAAGAGAGCGAGAGGGAAGCAACAAGCAAGCAAGCAAGCAAGCAAGCAAGCAAGCAAGCAAGCAAGCAGGCAGGCAGGCAGGCAGGCGCGTGCCACTTAGCTCAGCGTGAAACGCGGTCACAGCCTCGGCACGTCCGACTTGGCGGTTTGTACTCGGCTTCTACCGAAACCGCAGTCCGTCGCGCTCCGAAGACCTTTTTTCGGCACTCACAAAAGCGAGTGAGCGAGCAAGAGTGTCTTCTCCCGGAGATCGAAGGCAATCCTGGGTCTCTTTCCTGAGCGAGCATATAAAACGATTGCGAACGAGGGTATCTTACGAAACCTGGATAAACGTATCGTCTTGAAGGCGAAAATGAATGGCATGGCTTTTGTCACATGAGAACAGCAGGAAGGAAGTAGGAATGTAGGTATTGTGGGTATATCACTGTTCAAAAAGAAAGAAATTTTATTGTGGAAAAAGAATAGCTTTCTAAGGTAACATTCTTGAACTGTAAGTTTTCAAGTCACTGTCCTTTTACACACACACACACACACACACACACACACACACACACATGCGCGCTCTGCGCGTGAGACATTCCTAAATTATGAAGCAACATCGATAGTTTGAAATTAATCACCGTTCCGCGCGAGAAATGATGGATGTTAAAATTCAAGATTAAACGTGGAATATATTGGATAGCTGGCGGAAGAAGGGGGAAGGAGGGAAGGAGAAGGGGGGAGAGAAGGTACATTTGATGGTTCGATGTCGAAAAGGGAGATGTGCCTATTGCCGCGGTGGAAGTCACGGGCGAACGGGAGAAGGTCTTTTACGCTGTTTTACGGGCCGGCGAGACGGCGGCTTGCCCCCGAAACCCTCATACCTCGATGCGCCGCCAGAGATATCTCCTTTTCCGCGGTTTTCTCTAATTGAACTAGTTTTCGAACTCACGGCTGGCTTTTCGAGACGCGCACTCGCGACGACGCGATAACCTCCCGGGTCCGATCAGTCCTCTCCCTCTCTAGCTTCGCAATTTTCTCTAATTACGGACGAAAGTAGTCTTTTAAGAAGCGAGTCACGCCGCAAACGTCACAACGCCGAGCATCAATCCTGACCTCGTCGTACCTGTCTCTTGTAACAATAATAAACGTAATTTATTGTTACGTCCAAGCTACAATAAAAGATATAAGGAAGTGGGATTAGAAGGAAGAGAGGCCAGATACTTAAGGAAAGAGAATTTAGAAAAAATGAGAATAGAAAGAAGGATTTAGAGTACTAATTGAGTTAAGGTATAGCAATATGAAGGAAACGAATAAATATTGGTTAGGAGAGTTAAGCCCACGACAAAATAAACGGAATAATAGGGAACAGGGAATAAAGAAACAGTTTTATGTTTCCTTAAACCTAATGCACAATGAAGAGCACAGAGAATAAGAAACAGTTCAATATGTTGAACAAAGAACACTTTATGTTTCCTTTATTTAACATATAGAACTGTTCTTTATTCCCTGTTCCTATTATTTGTGCATTTTATAATTTTTGTGCACATTAAGCTTTTTAGATTTTTGTATTTTGTAAAGATCAAATAGGCAAAGATCACTACGTAGAAAAATGTCATAAGACAAAAAAACTAATTAGAAGAAATAGATACAGATAAGAAAGAAATATATAGTACACTGTGAGATAAGGATTTAGACATAGTGAAAGATAAGGTACTGAGGAAAGTGTGGAAAGAGATAAATAAGGAGTTGAAGTCAAGAGATCGAGTGAATGAAGAATAAGAATGAAGCATAGAATAAGAAACCTTTGAAAATACTGTAACAATGTGATAAGAAAATAATATAGTTTAGAGGTCATACAAGCAAATTAATAAAATAAGAAAAGATTGTAACGGACAGAAACAGGGTCTTGGTAGGTGATAGAGGTTAGTCATTAAAGGTATCGGTGGATGTGTGTAATGTTAGGAAATAGGGTAAAGTCGCCTATTACAGGATAGGTTCCTAATATGAGGTAGTGAGGTTTCTGCTACATTAATAAACGCATGTGGTTGGTACCATCATAAACTTATTACTCTTGGGGTGAAATCTATTTAGTAGAAAATTCATTATTAGATCGTGCAGTCGTTGAAAACAAATTTTTTTGAAATTGGATGTAGTCAAGATTTATTGAGATAAGTCTTTAAACCTATTATAAAATAAACAAATATTTGATGATAAATTCTGCATCCAGTGATAGAATAAAGTCGTATTAATAGAAAAATACGGGATGTGATGATTTGCTTAATTATAAATATTAGATTTGGTGATCGTGAAGCTGGAAAGCGTGGAACTCATAGTATGAGACACTCAAAAATCCTCATTTATTATTGCATATTCTGATTTCGAGAACTTTCCAAAATGCTATAATAAAGTTTTTCGTTGAGGATTTTCGAATTATGAGGCTTGAAAGTTGTAGTCTTCAGCATTAGCACTGAGACTTTAAAATATCTCGAAGAGAATAGATTTTGGAGAAAAATGTTACGTACAAAAGTTTTTGAGTATCGAAAGAGCTATGTGATTGGTCAACTAGATTTTGAGTCTGAAGCCTAATTTGAACCTAGTAAGGTCCAAGTCGATAAGACTCATTTCATATAAAAAAACCTTTGTATCTCATATTAAGAACCTCTTTTTTTGAATTAGCAAAATCGGCACTTTTGATAAAAAATTTCATATACAACAAAGTATAATTATTATCGATTGCTAACTTTTGGCGATGAAACTTAAATATATTTACTATAATTTGAATATAAAAATAGAAGTTATGGTATAAATTAAATAAATTATAAGTCTTTAAAAAAAAGGTATATCATAATAGGCAACTTTATCCTATTGTAAATCAAGTCCTTTCTTGACAAAAAAAAGCTGAACTAAGTAAATTTTATTCTATTCTATAGTCGCGTCGAAGAATCGGCGAATCCTGCTCTCGTTCCCCTGTCATTTCGACTCTGACGATTTCTCATCCGAATGTGGAGTGTGTCCTTGCGAATCGGCACTGCTGATTTTTCGCGACGCGACGTCGGAGCGGCGAAAGTGTTCGCCGAAGTGAAAGCAGGGGCCAAAGCGTCGTGTAGCTCTAAGTAGAATACGGCGAAACAGGAACGCCGCGCGACCACGGCCGACGGACGATACGGGAATCGGCAAGCGCTCTCAATAGGGGAAAGAGACATTGTCAATTCCCCGCGAGTGTGCGGACTTACGTCGACGTAACGCGTCCGCATAACGTCTCTAACGCCGGGAATTACTTTCTCGCGGTGGATTCGACGCCTGCGGTGTGTCGTAACAAGAAATATAGAAATAACAATCTCGTGGCGTGGGTACGTTGAGGTGTAATCGATGCCGAGCATAACGCCGACAAATCTCTCTCTACCGCTTTCCATCGAAATCTAATTTTCTCTCCTTAGTCTGTTAATTCAACACGTTCATTTTCATTGTAACGAGACCCTCTATTCTCGTCTCCATATTTCAGTTCGTTCTCCTATATAAATATTCCATATGCGAATCTTACAAATCTCCAATATGAGAATATTGGTTTCAGTACAGTAAGGACATCGATATTATCACGTGTCTCTTCGACATCGAGAGCAAGGCAGAGAAGTATTTTCTTTCGATATCGACGCCGTACGTTTTACGGATCGATACCCAATTCCCGATGTAGCAACCCTTGTCTCGGCCCACGCTCGATCGCGTCCTCGCGAGGAGGAATCGTTCGTGCATCGCGATCGGGCGCCCCTCTCCTTCCCCCTTCCCACCCCTCTCGCCGAGCTCTTCGTGTATCTTCTCGAAGACGAGACGGCGATGTCCTACATTCGGGACGCGGAGGCTCCCACCGCGTGGCCTGCCCCTCTTTTCCACCGGTTTCTGGCCACAGTTATATTTAGTCGATATTTCATCCGTTTCGCGCCGAAGCCGGTCAAAGCTGATGATTGCGCCAGTTCGAAGCACTAGCGAGCGCGGCCGTTTCCCCGATCTACCGATTAACACCACGCTCTCTCGACGAAAGAGGATTCGGATGAACGCAACGCGAACAGGAGACGCCGACAACCGAATAGAAATTCATCTTTCGCGGCTGACCCGCGACCGTCGAATTTTGAAAGCACATTTTCTAAGATTCTACTGACATGGCGACTACACTGAGAGAAAAAATTGTAGTGGTGGCAACTGTAAGGGGACAACCATACAAATTTTGTTAATATAATTATAATATATAGTTAAGTGAACTATATTGTAGTTATTGCAACTAAGTTAATGATTAACCCTTAAACATGTATTGAAAATTCCCCTAGAATTTTGATCGCTTACTGTGTGAAAACGGAATGAGAAAGAAGATTCGAGCTAGGTGGAAAAACAGCTTGAAGTCTCCTCTATATCCTCATAGCTCGATTGCTATGATTGACCAACTTCATTGCTCAACTAAAATAAAATGGCACAAAAATAAAGTTTTTTCGGGAAGGTCTCCCAGACCCACTTATGTGTTTAAGGGTTAAGAAAACTAATAAAAAATAGTTGTAATTACTATATTATATAGTATACTACAACAATTTTTTTATTAGTTCTCTTAACCATTAACTTAGTTGCAATAACTACAATATAGTTCACTTAACTATATATTATAATTATATTAACAAAATTTGTATGGTTGTCCCCTTACGGTTGCCACCACTACACAATTTTTTTCTCTCAGTGTAGTCTTCTCGTTAGAGCGAGCCATACGAATCTAGCGTAGGCTCTTGTAACATCATTCACGTTTCGGTAGTACGTTTTTTAGTACAGATACCCTTAGCGATCCCGTTAGGCACTAAAAGTTACAGTACTTAGGACCGCATTGTCTAAGACGTCGCTCGAGAACCGTGGCCCGCTTTCGCGGCCTGAATAAAGAAAAATTGAGACTTTATCTGACGAGAAGGATCGACGGAGTCCGCGAATATACATGCCCCGTATACGTGAGCTCGCGTTCGACACGGTTGGATTTATGCAACTATGTTAAGGATCACGCACACGCGGTGGAAGTGCCAGTTCGTCGCACTTCCATCTCGGGGGAAGAAAACGTCGTCACCGTTATCGGCTCCGTAAAGTGGTACTTACGTTACTTAAATACATTATTAGTTTAAGTGTGTATTACCTAGTACATTAAGTGCATTAAATGCGCATTAACCGGAGTACACATACGGATTCCGCGAAGCGCGTCGTAAATTAGTAACCATTCCGCTACCCGCAATTAATTTCTATCGTCGTCGCGTGCGTTTTCACTTCATTAACCGTCAATTATTCGTCCGATTAAAATATAGTAAGAAAAATGTATCATATGGCTGACCAAGTCGTGCCGCAATTACAGCAGCAGCCATAAATCCGGGGCGATTTCGTAATCTCGGTAGCAGAGAGCCGGCGGTGTTCGCGATGACCACCGTCCGTCCGCCTCTCGTGATCTCTCAGCCACGCGGAATCTGTGTCATGCATATTAGATATACGTAAACCGGCGCGAATCAATCGGGCCTCCAAAAATCGCGATAGAGGATGGTGTCAGGGTATTGTCGAGGGAAAGGAAGGAAGAAGAGGAGGCAGGGAGGAGGGGGGGGGGCGAAGTAGGTAGGCGCGAGGAAGGCAGGTTAAAGTAGGTAAATAGCCTGCCGGTGACCCGTCACCTGCGTTCTCGTTCTATAGAGAGCAATGTCTCACTTAGTGGGAGGAAAAACGACGGAAGATAGCGCCCCACTACAAAACGGACGGACGGACGTCGCCGTCTCGCCGCCGCGCGCGATCGTCCCGTTCCCGTTCCGGCAGGAACGAGATCCCCGGCGATCGAGCGTCCGTTGTCTATTATCGCGACGATGATCTAGCGAGGAAGGGAATCGCCGACGCGACAATCTATGCGCATAGATTGACCCCGTCGCCGTTCTTCTCTCGCGGCGAGTGGCACATTTCGCTCGACCGATGCGGCCAGCCGTCGTGACTCAGAAGTGTAACGCGGCCGTGCATTTCAGCGGGTGTCGCGTGTAATCGCCGAGTGCGATAACTATGACGTTCAGTGGTCGCATTTAATTAATAACACGGAGAATCGCGGAGAGATTTTTCTCTTGGAATTTTTTCTCGGTTTACCGTTCTCAAAATCACGATAGTTGTGGGACAACAGAAACTTTGAAGAATTTTACTACAACAAAAATAGTTAGCTCGTATTTACAAGTAATCAGGGAAAAAGCAAAAGATCAGAAACGAGCAAAAGAAGATGTACTTTTTACGATAAAATTTATTCGCTTAATTATTAAATAAGCTGAACTTTTCGACTTACTTAGTCTTTCTCAGCAATATTAATAAATAACGTTAAGGCTCCTGATTCCTCGCGTGACGTCATAAGCGAGAAATAACACGAAAAAGTTTCAGCCGTGGCATTTGTAAATAAAGAGAATTGAGATAAAACATAATAAGATAAAAGATAAAACATAAGAGATAAAATATAATAAGATCGTTTTAAAACACTTGTAAAAATGGGCTTTGACTATCCTTTTCTCCCCTGACAATCAGTAAATAGTCGTAAAAAGCCCGTGAAGTGAAGCCTATTCAGATAGGAAAACACTCGGTTAAGTTGAAGTTTCAGCCGTGGTATTTGTAAATAAAGAGAATTTGGATAAAACAGAATAATGAGATCGCTTTAAAACATTTGTGAAAATGGGTCTTGATTATCCTTTTTCTGCCTAACAGTCAATAAATTGTCGTAAAAAGTAGCCTATTCGTAAAGTGAAGTCTATTCAGACAGGAAAACATACGGACAGTTAGCTGTTAAAAGAAGTAAAAAATATACTTTTATGTATAAAAATCAAAGAAACTTTATTTGCAGCATATTTTTACGAATTTGGTAAATACGAAACAAATCACATTTTCACAATGGAACACATAATAACGAAATGGCATGCAAGACAAAATTTCATGAACATATCACGTTTCACGCTTATTAGTTCTAATTTTTTCCGCGATACTATGTCGCCACAGTCAACGCGGAGTTCTCAGCTGAGGAGTCAGGAGCCTTAAGAATAAATTTGGAACACATTCAAATATAAGTAAATAAATAAAGCGGTTGTATCAAATTTATATAAAGGATCACATCAAAACTTAAAATGTTAAACAGAAAAATATAAAGTTATAACGAAATTTGAATAATCAAAGTTAAATTGATAATAAATGTTAATAAATGTGAAAATGTAAAGTGAGAAGTATGACTATTACCTATTGAGAATCCACATGAGAATAGTTTGAGTCCGTTGGTAAAAAAGTCAGTGGAATTTTATTAGAGGAGAAGATAATACTCGTATTATGAGCCGTATAGGTATTATGAGCACCTGTATTACCTTCATTATTAGGTGACGAATTGCTAATAATTAATTATGGAATCATTTAGTAATCAATTTGCCGTTATGTAGTGGTGCCAATGCATAATAGCTGACAATTATTATAAGGCATTTTTACTTTCGAGCATTTCGAAACTTTTTCAAAGTACATTTTAACATTTAATTACACATACTTCCACAATTTTTTTAAACTTGAGCATATTATTACACGAATGTATGTATACACTCAAATGTTTTTTTAAATTTAAATTTTTATTCGGCTATACATTTTGATTTATGTAAAGTTATTCAATAGCACAGCATTTTGTTAATGTGAGCATAAAAACATACTGGTAATATGGACTATCGAGATTTTCATATCAAAATAATTTTCTCATAAATCGATTGTCACTCTACAACTGCGTTCAGAAACATTCAAACATTAAGTATTTCTTTTATCCTTGTTAAGTGTTAAACAAACCGAACGCTAGACAATTTTAAACCAGGAACATTCTAAATCATGGAAAATTAAAAATATATGATTTTGTAACAAAATACTGTATCTTTTTTAAACATTTAATCAATTTAAAAATTTTTAAATTTATTTTTGTGACACATATCACTATCCCTGTTCCTCTTTGACCCAATATGTTATAGAAATAATATACAAGTAGATGTCAATGAATTGAAGGGTTGGAATTAAAAGATTTTAAAATTTGGAATCATTGCACGCGTAACAGGTAAAATTATTTTAATTAAATTTAGTAAAATTTTATTTTAGTGAAATTCTTCGAAATTCATGTTATTTCACTATCATGATTCTCAGAAGGTAAATTCTAGGAAAAAAATTCTCTTCGTAATTAATAATCTCGGAAAAATTGGACTCTGAGAATCTAAATCGCTATTTTCTTAGACTCCATCACAGAAGATCAATTCACGGACACATTTTTCTCCCATTGAGAAAAAAAAGTAACCTCGCATTCGTTACGTATCTATGATAAGCGGAGGGAAGGTGCAGTCGGTCAAGGACAGGACGTAATTAAGCGTGGTTACGCTGTCCGTAAAAGCTCGTGTCGCAATACTTTGCAGAAAAGGCATAAAGTAGATTAGAATTTCTCAGATAGATCGCGAGTAGCGTTGAAGAAGCGTGCTCTCTTCCTAACCGGCTTCTGCCGGCGATAAAAGCTTTTTATCTCGTCGCCGCGGAGACGTATGATGTTTTACATTAGCGAACGTCGTAAAATCGGCGTGAAAACGCACACGCATATGAACACGCACGCACAACACACACGCACACGCACACGCACACGCACACGCACACACGCACACACACACACACACACACACACACACACACACACACACACACACACACACACACACACACACACACACACACACACACACACACACACACACACACACACACACACACACACACACACACACACACACACACACACACACACACACACACACACACACACACACACACACACACACACACACACACACACACACACACACACACACACACACACACACACACACACACACACACACACACACACACACACACACACACACACACACACACACACACACACACACACACACACACACACACACACACACACACACACACACACACACACACACACACACACACACACACACACACACACACACACACACACACACACACACACACACACACACACACACACACACACACACACACACACACACACACGCATACATAACACACAAGCATTCCACGAGCACGAGATCTCGTTGGTCGGTGCAACGATGACTCGGGTCGTCAGGATCGTCATGCAGGGCGGACGTCTAGGTCGCTCAATACCACTCACACTATAGAGAATCGCGGGCGCGTTATAGGCAGGTAGGTTAACAGATTAACAGTTTCTATATCTCGAGGGCAGTTTAACAACGGAACCAGGCCAGCGGAGCGACGCGCCGTGTCGTACACGCGGCCGAAAAATTAGCCGCGTGCTTTTACGATAAGAACCGTTCCTCGAATCGGTTACACGTATTCATCTCGTCCGCGGAATTCCGGCGCGAAAACGCGCCGATTAATTCGCACCTTGGACGATCTCGTCACGCGATAGCGACTGGCGTCGACACGAGTGATTTGCAAGTTGAACTTCCGACGAAATTGAAATGTAAATCTCGTCATCTTAAATTCCTTCAGAGCTATTTATTTGGTAAAGTCCTTAATATTTCTGCTTTATCTAAATTTATTGGTTTTAGCGTACCATAAACCTTGTTCCCCCATTACGCGAATATGTTCACAGATATAAATAATTAAGTTGATGCTAAAAAATTCGTGGTCTGACAAAAGAAACTATCGATGACATAAGATGACACAACCAATAAGCAGTCATAAATAGTTGCTTCACCCGACCTTGAATATTATAAACGAAAATTCGCTGAGGACATGCTGTTAAATATTAAAGAATCAAATTTACATCATTTCCTTGAGTTAAATAACATTTTTTTGGTGTTTCTTTTAAAAAAATTGCTATTCGTTACATCAGTTCGTATTTGCGATTTAATATCGTAGTTTTTATTCGTATCGCTAATTTCTCATTACTTTATTTTTATCTTTTAATTTATCATTATTAATAACTTGATTCTTCTCCGTTGTATTTAAATGGACTTTAGAACGTTGACCTTAACCTTTAAGTTTTCACGTCATAATGACTGTTGTTGACTATGATTATTGAGGAAGGCGAGATCGTCGATTACCGTGTTCAATATTTCCTTCCTAATTTGCGACTACACTAAAGAGGATCCACATAAAGGTCATAGATCGAAACATTTGTACTGTACAACCGATATCTAATATTAATAATAATTGTAATGTAAACCGACCATTTGGATTCGTATTAATTACATGTATTGAAGATTACTATTCTTACTTATTACTAATCGCTCGAATAATTAGCGTTAAGCTCGTAACGACAATTTGATTATTTTCAATATTTTTTTTGTTATTTGTAATTTCCACGTGTGTTGAAATTTATTATTATACTTTAACAGAAAACATGTGATTAAAGAACAACTACATTATCAATCTATTTCTATGATATCCTAGCAAGCAGCATTTGTGTCAAATTTAATATATTTCTTGAATTAAATTGTTCAACTCCATTGTTTTATTGTAATTAATAATGTACACAGAAAAAAACAATCAATCAAATTAAAATTAATATATTCTCTCCAATAATCATTATTTTACAGAAAGAACAATTTTATTGCATTTAAAAATTTAGCTAGATACAGATCAGAAAATAATTTTATGTCGAGTGATCAAAATAATTATGTAGGACACCCAAGCATAATAATATTGATGCAAACAGTTTTGACGTCTACCAAATTAAACATCTGATACAATTTTCTAAATGGTCTTTCAACATAATTACTTTCAGATCAGTATTTCAGCACAATTGTCCTTTCTGAAATTATATTCTTAATTACATATGAAATAATGATAATCTTGCTTACATGTAATTTAATCTTCTATAAAAAAATTGATAACAAATCTAAATTTCAATAAAATATTATATTTTTATTTTCATATTATAATAGTTATCTAACAATAAGAAGCATAGTATGATTGTTTTGATACATTGAGGGAAAAATTACTAAATTTTAATATTTATTCGAATAGTACTAAATATTTACTAAATGTAACTATATATTTATTTAGTACAAGAACCACTAATGTATCATTTTTTTGTATAGAGTAAATAAATATTTCATTAGTACAATTCGAATAAATATTTATTAAAATTTAGGAATTTTTTCTCTCAGTAATAATATTACAAAATTCTAATTTTTGGTTTGAAGATATTGGTATTTTCCATTCAATGTTTTTCTCAACTCACTGAAAATTATGGAATAATTAAAATACATTTTTCTTGATTAAACTTTACAACATTTCTTTTTATATATAAATTATGTCCGTTTAACTCTACGTAATTTCTCTTCAATATTTAGCATTTCGAAAATAAGGATATTCTCAAAACAAGAATGTTCTTTTTTTCTGTGTATTGAATGGAAGTAGTGGCGACATAGGAATGATTAAAAAATTATTCAAATCGAGCACAATTCGACGTTACGGAGTTAACAGCAACAGAGTCGTCTCGATAAACGCAATCTGCTATTTTTAAGCAGAAAACGGGATGATAACATTGACGGTGTTTGCAAGATTTATGGCGCTTCATGGACAAGTAAACTGGGAAGTAACAGCATATGCCACCGGACTTGAATGCGAAGTATCGCATTATTCAAATCGGCGTGCAGTTAGTGGAGACGTTCTCGCGCGTGGTCAACGCAGCGCGGCGCGGCGCGCCCACGGTT